>CM026261.1:19558654-19676039 GCA_014851425.1 Senna tora | reverse complement strand
TTTGATACACTCATCGACGAAAACTGATAAACAGGAAAATCATGTTTTTGAAACACTCATTGGCGAAAACTGATGAATATCAAGTTTCAGAAACACTCACCGACGAAAATTGATTAACAGGAAAATCAAGTTTTTGAAACACTCATCGGCGAAAACTGATGCATATCAAGTTTTCGAAACACTCAACGGGGAAAACTGATTAACAAGAAAATCAAGTTTTCGAAACACTCAGTGGCGAAAACTGATGAATATCAAATTTTTAAAACACTCACCGAGGAAAACTGATTAACAACAAAATCAAGTTTTCAAAACACTCATTCGCGAAAATTGATAAATATCAAGTTTCCGAAACACTGACCGGCGATAACTGATGAATATCAAGTTTTCGAAACACTCATCGGCGAAAACTGATTAACAAGAAAATCAAGCTTTCGAAACACTCATTGGCAAAAACTGATGAATATCAAGTTTTTGAAACACTCACCGGCGAAAATTGATTAACAAGAAAATCAAGTTTTCGAAACACTCATTGGTGAAAACTGATGAAAATCTAGTTTCCGAAACACTAATCGGTGAAAAATGATGAATATCAAGTTTTCGAAACACTCATCGGGGAAAACTGATTAACAAGAAAATCAAGTTTTTGAAACACTCATTGGTGAAAACTAATTAATATCAAGTTTACGAAAAACTCATCGGCGAAAACTGATTTACAAGAATATTAAGTTTTCGAAACACTCAATGGAGAAAACTGATGAATATCAAGTTTTCGAAACACTAACCAGCGTAAACTGGTTAACAAGAAAATCAAGTTTTTGAAACACTCATTGGCGAAAACTAATGAATGTCAAGATTTTGAAACACTCACCGGCGAAAACTGGTCAACAAGAAAATCAAGTTTTCGAAACACTCATTGCCGAAAATTAATGAATATCAAGTTTTCGAAACAATCACCGGCGAAAACTGATGAATATCAAGTATTCGAAAAACTCATCGGCAAAAACTGATCAATATCAAGTTTTGGAAACACTCATTGGCCAAAACTGATTAACAAGAAAATCAAGTTTTCGAAACACTCATTGGCAAAAACTAATCAATATCAAGTTTTCGAAACACTCACCGGCGAAAAATGATGAATATCAAGTTATCGAAACACTCTCCGGCGAAAACTGATTAACAAGAAAATCATGTTTTCGAATCACTCAATGGAGAAAACTGATGAATATCAGGCTTTTGTAACACCCACCGGCGAAAACTGATGAATATCAAGTTTTCGAAATACTCATCAGCGAAAACTGGTTAACAAGAATATCAAGTTTTCGAAACACTCATTGGCGAAAATAGATGAATATCAAGTTTCCGACACCCTCACCGGTGATAACGGATGAGTATCAAGTTTTCAAAACACTCATCGACGAAAACGGATAAACAGGAAAATCAAGTTTTCGAAACACTCATTGGCGAAAACTGAAGAATATCAAGTTTAAGAAACAATCACCGGAGAAAATTGATTAACAGGAAAATCAAGCTTTCGAAACACTCATTGGCGAAAACTGATGAATATCAGGTTTCCAAAACACTAATCGGCTAAAACTGATGAATATCATGTTTTCGAAACACTCAACGGTGAAAACTGATTAACAAGAAAATCAAGTTTTCGAAACAAACAGTGGCGAAAACTAATGAATATCAAATTTTCAAAACACTCACCGGGGAGAACTGATTAACAAGCAAATCAAGTTTTCAAAACAATCATTGGCGAAAATTGATGAATATCATGTTTCTGAAACACTGACCGGCGATAACTGATGAATATCAAGTTTTTGACACACTCATCGGTGAAAACTGATTGACAAGAAAATCAAGCTTTCGAAACACTCATTGGCAAAAACTGATGAATATCAAGTTTTTGAAACACTCACCGGCGAAAATTGATTAACAAGAAAATCAAGTTTTCGAAATACTCAATGGCGAAAACTGATAAAAATCTAGTTTTCGAAACACTAATCGGTGAAAACTGATGAATATCAAGTTTTCGAAACACTCATCGGGGAAAATTGATTAACAAGAAAATCAAGTTTTCGAAACACTCATTGTGAAAACTGATGAATATCAAGTTTTCGAAAAACTCATCGGTGAAAACTGATTAACAAGAAAATTAAGTTTTCGATACACTCATTGGAGAAAACTGATGAATATCATGTTTTTGAAACACGCACCGACGAAAACTGATGAACATCAAGTTTTCGAAACACTCATCGGGGAAAACTGATCAACAAGAAAATCAAGTTTTCGACACACTCATTGGCGAAAACTGATGAATATCAAGTTTTCAAAAAACTCATCAGCAAAAACTGATTAACAAGAAAATCATGTTTTCAAACACTCAATGGAGAAAACTGATGAATATCATGTATTTGTAACACCCACCGGCGAAAACTGATGAATATCAAGTTTTCGAAACACTCATCAGCGAAAACTGGTTAACAAGAAAATCAAGTTTTCGAAATACTCATTGGCGAAAACTAGTGAATATCAAGATTTTGAAACACTCACCTGCGAAAACTGATTCACAAGAAAAACAAGTTTTCGTAACACTAATTGGCGAAAACTGATGAATATCAAGTTTTCGAAACAATCACCGGCGAAAAGTGATGAATATCAAGTTTTCGTAACACTCATTGGCGAAAGCTGATCGATATCAAGTTTTGGAAACACTCATTGGCGAAAACTGATTAACAAGAAAATAAAGTTTTCGAAACACTCATTGGCGAAAATTGATAAATATCAAGTTTCCGAAACACTCACCGGCGATAACTGATGAATATCAAGTTTTCGAAATACTCATCGGCGAAAACTGATAAACATGAAAATCAAGTTTTTGAAACACTCATTGGCAAAAATTGATGAATATCAAGTTTTTGAAACACTCACCGGTGAAAATTGATTAACAGGAAAGCCAAGTTTTCGAAACACTCATTGGCGAAAACCGATGAATATCAAGTTTTTGAAACACTCACCGGCAAAAACTGATGAATATAAGTTTTTGAAACACTCATCGGCAAAAACTGATTAACAAAAAAATCAAATTTCCGAAAGACTCATTGGCGAAAACTGATGAATATCAAGTTTTCGAAATACTCACCAGCAAAAACTGATGAAAATCAAGTTTCGAAACACGCATCAGCGAAAACTGATCAATATCAAGTTTTGGAAACACTCGTTGGCGAAATTTGATAAACAAGAAAATCAAATTTTCGAAACACTCATTGGCGAAAACTGATGAATACCAAGTTTTCGAAACACTCACCCGCGAAAACTGATGAATATCAAGTTTTCGAAAGACTCATCGGCAAAAACTATTTATTAAGAAAATCAAGTTTTCGAAATACTCATTGGCGAAAACTGATGAATGACAAGTTTTCGAAACACACACAGGCGAAAACTGATGAATATCAAGTTTTCGAAACACTCTTCGGCGAAAACTGATTAACAAGAAAATCAAGATTTCAAAACAGTCATTGGCGAACACTGATGAATATCAAGTTTTTGAAACACTCACCGGCGAAAACTGATTAACAAGAAAATCATGTTTCGAAAAACTCGTTAGCGAAAACTGATGAATATCAAGTTTCCGAAAACACTCACAGGCGAAAACTGATGAATATCAAGTTTTCGAAACACTCATCTGCGAAATTTGATGAACAAGAAAATCATGTTTTCGAAACAGTCATTGGCGAAAACTGATGAATATCAAGTTTTCGAAACACTCATCGGCAAAAACTGATTAAGAAGAAAATCAAGTTTTCAAAACACTCATTGGCGAAAACAGATGAAAATTAAGATTTCGAAACACTCACCGGCGAAAACTAATGAATATCATATTTTCGAAACACTCACTGCAGAAAACTGATGAATATGAAGTTTTCGAAACAATCATCGGCGAAAACTGATTAACAAGAAAATCAAGTTTTTAAAACACTCATTGGAGAAAATTGATGAATATCAAGTTTCCGAAACACTAATCACCGAAAATTGATGAATATCAAGTTTTCGAAACACTCATCGGCGAAAACTGTTGAACAAGAAAATCAAGTTTTCGAAACAAACAGTGGCGAAAACTGATGAATATCAAATTTTCAAAACACTCACCGGGGAGAACTGATTAACAACCAAATCAAGTTTTCAAAACAATCATTGGCGAAAATTGATGAATATCAAGTTTCTGAAACATTGACCGGCGATAACTGATGAATATCAAGTTTTTGACACACTCATCGGTGAAAACTGATTGACAAGAAAAGCAAGCTTTCGAAACACTCATTGGCAAAAACTTATGAATATCAAGTTTTTGAAACACTCACCGGCGAAAATTGATTAACAAGAAAATCAAGTTTTCGAAATACTCAATGGCGAAAACTGATAAAAATCTAGTTTTCGAAACACTAATCGGCGAAAACTGATGAATATCAAGTTTTCGAAACACTCATCCGCAAAAACTGATTAACAAGAAAATTAAGTTTTCGAAACACTCATTGGCGAAAACTGATGAATATCAAGTTTTCGAAACACACACTGGCGAAAACTGATTAACAAGAAAATCAAGTTTTCAATACACTCATTGGCAAAAATTGATGAATATCAAGTTTTCGAAACACTAATCGACGAAAACTGATGAATATCAAGTTTACGAAACACTCATCGGGGAAAACTGATCAACAAGAAAATCAAGTTTTCGACACACTCATTGGCGAAAACTGATGAATATCAAGTTTTCAAAAAACTCATCAGCAAAAACTGATTAACAAGAAAATCATGTTTTCAAACACTCAATGGAGAAAACTGATGAATATCATGTATTTGTAACACCCACCGGCGAAAACTGATGAATATCAAGTTTTCGAAACACTCATCAGCGAAAACTGGTTAACAAGAAAATCAAGTTTTCGAAACACTCATTGGCGAAAACTAATGAATATCAAGATTTTAAAACACTCACCTGCGAAAACTGATTCACAAGAAAAACAAGTTTTCGTAACACTAATTGGCGAAAACTGATGAATATCAAGTTTTCGAAACAATCACCGGCGAAAAGTGATGAATATCAAGTTTTCGTAACACTCATCGGCGAAAACTGATCGATATCAAGTTTTGGAAACACTCATTGGCGAAAACTGATTAACAAGAAAATCAAGTGTTCCAAACACTCATTGGCGAAAACTGATGACTCTCAAGTTTTCAAAACACTCACCGTCAAAAACTGATGAATATCTTCAAAACACTCAACGACAAAAACTGATTAACAAGAAATCCAAGTTTTTGAAACACTCATCAGCGATAACTGATTAACAAGAAAATAAAGTTTTCGAAACACTCATTGGCGAAAATTGATAAATATCAAGTTTCCGAAACACTCACCGGCGATAACTGATGAATATCAAGTTTTCGAAATACTCATCGGCGAAAACTGATAAACATGAAAATCAAGTTTTTGAAACACTCATTGGCAAAAATTGATGAATATCAAGTTTTTGAAACACTCACCGGTGAAAATTGATTAACAGGAAAGCCAAGTTTTCGAAACACTCATTGGCAAAAATTGATGAATACCAAGTTTTCGAAACACGCATCAGCGAAAACTGATCAATATCAAGTTTTGGAAACACTCCTTGGCGAAATTTGATAAATAAGAAAATCAAATTTTCGAAACACTCATAGGCGAAAACTGATGAATACCAAGTTTTCGAAACACTCACCCGCGAAAACTGATGAATATCAAGTTTTCGAAAGACTCATCGGCAAAAACTATTTATTAAGAAAATCAAGTTTTCGAAATACTCGTTGGTGAAAACTGATGAGTATCAAGTTTTCGAAACACTCACCGGCGAAAACTAATGAATATCAAGTTTTCGAAACACTCTTCAGCGAAAACTGATTAACCAGAAAATCAAGTTTTCGAAGCAGTCATTGGCGAACACTGATGGATATCAAGTTTTCGAAACACTCTCCGGCGAAAACTGATTAACAAGAAAATCATGTTTCGAAAAACTCGTTAGCGAAAACTGATGAATATCAAGTTTCCGAAACACTCACCGGCGGAAACTGACGAATATCAAGTTTTCGAAACACTCATCGGCGAAATTTGATGAACAAGAAAATCATGTTTTCGAAACACTCATTGGCGAAAACTGATGAATATCAAGTTTTCGAAACACTCATCGGCGAAAACTGATTAACAAGAAAATCATGTTTTCGAAACACTGATTGGCGAAAACTGATGAATATCATGGTTCCGAAACACTAATCGATGAAAACTGATGAATATCAAGTTTTCGAAACACTCACCGTCAAAAACTAATGAATATCAAGTTTTCGAAACACTCACTGCAGAAAACTGATGAATATGAATTTTTCAAAACAATCATCGGTGAAAACTGATTAACAAGAAAATCAAGTTTTTAAAACACTCATTGGAGAAAACTGATGAATATCAAGTTTCCGAAACACTAATCACCGAAAATTGATGAATATCAAGTGTTCGAAACACTCATCGGCGAAAACTGTTGAACAAGAAAATCAAGTTTTCGAAACACTCATTGGCAAAAACTGATGAATTTCAAGTTTCCGAAACACTCACAGGCGAAAACTGATTAGCAAGAAAATCATGCTTTCGAAACAGTCATTGGCGAAAACTGATGGATATCAAGTTTTCGAAACACCAATCGGGGAAAACTAATGAATATCAAGTTTTCGAAACAATCATTGGCGAAAACTGATGAATATCAATTTTCAAAAAACTCATCAGCAAAAGCTGATTAACAAGAAAATCAAGTTTTCAAACACTCAATGGAGAAAACTGATGAATATCAAGTCTTTGAAACACCTACCGGCAAAAATTGATGAATATCAAGTATTCAAAACACTCATTGGCTAAAATTGGTTAACAAGAAAATCAAGTCTTCGAAACACTCATTAGCGAAAACTAATGATTATCAAGATGATGTAACAGTCACCGGCGAAAACTGATTAACAAGAAAATCAAGTTTTTGAAACACTCATTGGCGAAAACTAATGAATATCAAGTTTTCGAAACACTCACCGGAAAAAACTGATGAATATCAAGTTTTCGAAACACTCACCAGTGAAAGCTAATGAATATCAAGTTTTCGAAACACTCATCTGCGAAAACTGATCAGTATCAAGCTTTGGAAACAGTCATTGGCGAAAACTGATTAACAAGAAAATCAAGTTTTCGAAATAGTCATTGGGGAAAACTGATGAATTTCAACTTTCCGAAACACTCACAGGCAAAAATTGATTAACAAGAAAATCAAGTTTTCGAAACAGTCATTGGCGAAAACTGATGTATATCAAGTTTTCGAAACACGAATCGGTGTAAACTGATGAACATCAAGTTTTCGAAACACTCATCGGCGTAAACTAATTAGCAAGAAAATCAAGTTTTCGAAACACTCATTGGCGAAAACTGATGAATATCAAGTTTTCGAAACACTCGTCGGTGAAAACTGATTAACCAAAAAATAAAGTTTTCGAAATAGTCATTGGCAAAAATTGATGAAAATCAAGTCTTCGAAACACACATCGGTCAATACTGATTATCAAGAAAATCAACTTTTCCAAATACTCATTGGAGAAAACTAATGAATATCAAGTTTCCAGAACACTCACCGGCGAAAACTAATGAATATCAAGTTTTCGAAACACTCATCGGCGAAAACTGATTAACAAGAAAATCAAGTTTTCGAAACACTCATTGGCGAAAACTGATGAATATCAAGTATCCGAAACACTAATCGGCGAAAACTGATGAATATCAAGTCTACGAAACACCCATTGGTGAAAGCTGATTAACAAGAAAATCAAGTTTTCAAAACACTCATTTGCAAAAACTGATGATTATCACGTTTCCGAAAAACTAATCGGGAAAAACTGATGAATATCAAGTTTTCGAAACACTCATCGGCGAAACCTGATTAACAAGAAAATCAAGTTTTCGAAACACCCATTGGCGAAAACTGATGAATATCAAGATTCCGAAACACTGACCTGTGAAAACTGTTAAATATCAAGTTTTCGAAACACTCACCGGCAAAAACTAATGATTATCAGGTTTTCGAAACCCTCATCGGCGAAAACTGATCAATATCAAGTTTTCGAAACAGCCATTGGCAAAAACTGGTTAACTACAAAATCAAGTTTTCAAACACTCATTGGCGAAAACTGATGAATATCAAGTTTCCGAAACACTCACCGGAGAAAACTGATGAGTATCAAGTTTTCGAAACACTCGTCGGCGGAAACTGATAAACAAGAAAATCAAGTTTTCGAAACACTCATTGGCGAACACAAATTAATATCAAGTTTTCGAAACACTCATCAGCCAAAACTGATTAACACAAGTTTTCGAAACACTCATTGGCGAAAACTGATGAATATCATGTTTTCGAAACACTCACTGGCGAAAATGGATGAATATCAAGTTTTTGTAACGCTCACCGACGAAAACTAATTAACAAGAAAATCAAGTTTTCGAAACACTCGTTGGCGAAAACTGATGAATATCAA
Organism: Senna tora; assembly: GCA_014851425.1. Lineage (NCBI taxonomy): Eukaryota > Viridiplantae > Streptophyta > Magnoliopsida > Fabales > Fabaceae > Senna > Senna tora. The sequence continues at coordinate 19,667,453 of CM026261.1, read as the reverse complement.
GTTTCCGAAACACTAATCGGCGAAAACTGGTGAATTTCAAGTTTTCGAAACACTCACCGGAGAAAACAGATGAGTATCAAGTTTTCGAAGCACTTATCAGCGAAAATTGATTAACAAGAAAATCAAGTTTTTGAAATACTCATTGGCGATAACTGATGAATATATAGTTTTCGAAAAAGTCATCGGCGAAAACTGATCAACAAGAAACTCTAGTTTTCGAAACACTCATCGGCGAAAACTGATGAATATCTAGTTTTTGAAACACTCATCGGCGAAAACTGATTAACAAGAAAATCAAGTTTTCGAAACACTCATTGGCGAAAACTAATGAATGTCAAGTTTTCAAAACAATAATTGGCGAAAACTGTTGAATAACAAGTTTTCGAAACACTCATCGGCGAAAACTGATTTACAAGAAAATCAAGTTTCAGAAACTGTCATTGGCGAACACTGATGAATACCAAGTTTTTGAAATACTCACCGGCAAAAACTGATTAACAAGAAAATCAAGTTTTCGAAACAGTCGTTGGCGAAAACTGATGAGTATCAAGTTTTCGAAACCCTCACAGGCGAAAACTGATGAATATCAAATTTTCGAAACATTCATCGGCGCAAAATGATTAACAAGAGAATTAAGTTTTTGAAATACTCAATGGCGAAAATTGATGAATATCAAGTTTTTGAAACACTCCCCTGCGAAAACTGATGAATATCAAGTTTTCGAAACACCCATCGGCGAAAACTAATTAACAAGCAAATCATGTTTTCGAAATACTCATTGGCGAAAATAGATGAATAACAATTTTTCAACACACTCACCGGCAAAAACTGATGAATATCAAGTTTTCGAAACAATCATCCGCGAAACTGATTAACAAGAAAATCAAGTTTTTGAAATCCACGTTGGCGAAAACTGATGATTAACAAGTTTTCGAAACACTAATCGGCGAAAACTGATGAATATCAAGTTTTCGAAACACTCACCGGCGAAAACTAATGAATATCAAGTTTTCGAAAGACTCACTGCAGAAAACTGATGAATATGAAGTTTTCGAAACAATCATCGGCGAAAACTGATTAACAAGAAAATCAAGTTTTCGAAACACTCATTGGAAGGAACTGATGAATATCAAGTTTCCGAAACACTAATCGGCGAAAATTGATGAATATCAAGTTTTCAAAACACTCATCGGCAAAAACTGATTAACAAGAAAATCAAGTTTTCGAAACACTCAATGGCGAAAACTGATGAATATCAATTTTCCGAAATGCTCACCGGCGAAAACTGATCAATATCATGTTTTCGAAACACTCATTTGTCGAAAACTGATGAATATCAAGTTTTCGAAACACTCACCGTCAAAAACTATTTAATAAGAAAATCAAGTTTTCAAAACACTCATTGTTGAAAACTGAGGAATATTAAGTATTTGAAACACTCACCGACAAAAACTGATTAACAAGAAAATCAAGTTTGCGAAACACTCATTGGCGAAAACTGATGAATATCAACTTTCCGAAACACTAATCGACGAAAATTGATGAATATCAAGTTTTGAAAACACTCATCGGAGAAAACTGATCAACAAGAAAATCAGGTTTTTGAAACACTCATTGGTGAAAACTGATGAATATCAAGTTTTAGAAACACTCACCGGCCAAAACTGATGAATATCAAGTTTTAGAAACACTCATCGGCGAAAACTGATTAATAGGAAAATCAAGTTTTCAAAACACTCATCGGCGAAAACTGATGAATTTCAAGTTTTCGAAACACTCACCGGCGAAATCTGATTAACAAGAAAATCAAGATTTCAAAACAGTCATTGGCGAAAACTGATGAATATCAAGATTTCGAAACACTCATCGAGAAGAACTAAATAACAAGAAAATCATGTTTTCGTTATACTTATTGGCAAAAACTAACCAATATCAAGTTTCTGAAACACTAATCGGCAAAAACTGATGAATATAAAGTTTTCGAAAAACTCATAGGCGAAAATTAATTAACAAGAAAATCAAGGTTTCGAAACACTCATTGGCGAAAACTGATGAATATCAAGTTTCCGAAACACTCACTGGCGAAAACTGATGAAAATCAAGTTTTTGAAACACTCATCGGCGGAAACTGATTAACAAGAAAATCAAGTTTTCAAAACACTCATTGGCGAAAACTGATGAATAACAAGTTTTCGAATCACTCACCAGCGAAAACTGATGAATATCAAGTTTTAGAAGCACTCATCGGCAAAAACTAATTAACAAAAAAATCAAGTTTTCAAAAGACTCATTGGCGAACACTGATAAATATCAAGTTTTCAAAACACTCACCGGCGAAAACTGTTTAACAAGAAAATAAGGTTTTCGAAACACTCATTTGTCAAAAACTGATGAATATCAAGTTTTTGAAAGACTCACCGGCGAAAACTGATTAACAAGAACATCAAGTTTTCAAAACACTCATTGGCGAAAACTGATGAATATCAAGTTTTCGAAACACTCATCAGCGAAAATTGATTAACAAGCATATCAAGTTTCTGAAACACTAATCAGCGAAAATTGATGTATATCAAGTTTTTAAAACACTAATCTACGAACACTAATGAATATCTTGTTATCGAATCACTCATCGACGAAAACAGATTAAAATAAAAATCAAGTTTTCGAAACACTCATTGGTAAAACGGGATGAATATCATCTTTCCAAAACACTCACCAGTAAAAACTGATGAATATCAAGTTTCCAAACCAATCATCGGCGAAACCTGATTAAGAAGAAAATCAAGTTTTCGAAACAGTCATTGGCGAACCCTAATGAAAATGAAGTTTTTCAAACACTCACTGGCGAAAACTGATTAAGAAGAAAATCAATTTTTCGAAACACTCGTTGGCGAAAACTGATGAATATCATGTTTCCGAAACACTCAAAGGAAGAAAAATGATGAATATAAAGTTTTTGGAACACTCATCGGCAAAAACTGATTAACAAGAAAATCAAGTTTTCGAAACACTCATTGGCGAAAACTGATGAATATCAAGTTTTCGAATCACTCACCGGCGAAAACTGATGAATATCAAGTTTTCGATACACTCATCGGCGAAAACTTTTTAACAAGAAAATCAAGTTTTTGAAACACTCATTGGCGACAACTGATGAATATCAAGTTTTAGAAACACTCACCGGCGAAAACTGATGAATATCAAGTTTTCGAAACACTCACCGGCGAAAACTGATGAATATCAAGTTTTCGAAACACTCATCAGTGAAAACTGATTAATAAGAAAATCAAGTTTTCGAAACACTCATTGGCGAAAACTGATGAATATCAAGTTTCTGAAATACTAATCGGCGAAAACTGATGAATATCAAGCTTTCAAAACACTAATCGGCTAAAATTGAATAACAAGAAAATCAAGTTTTCGAAACCCTCATTGGCGAAAACTGATTAATATCATGTTTTCGAAACACTCATCGATGAAAACTGATGAATATCAACTTTTTGAAACACTCATCGGGGAAAAATGATTAACAAGAAAATCATGTTTTTGAAACACTCATTGGCGAAAACTTATGAATATCAAGTTTTTGAAACACCCATCGACGAAAAATGATGAATATCAACTTTTTGAAACACTCATCGGCGAAATCTGATTAACAAGAAAATCAAGTTTTTGAATCACTCATTGGCGAAAACTGATGAATATAGTGTTTTCGAAACACTCATCGGTGAAAACTAATGAATATCAAGTTTTCGAAACAATCATCAACTGATTAACAAGAAAATCAAGTTTTCGAAAAACTCATTGGCGAAAACTGATGAATATCAAGATTTTAAGCACTCACCAGCGAAGACTTAAGAATATCAAGTTTTCGAAACACTCACCGGCGAAAACTGATCAATATCATGTTTTCGAAACATTCACTATCGAAAACTAATGAATATCAAGTTTTCGAAACACTCACCGGCGAAAACTGATCAAGATCAAGTTTTCCAAAAACATTGGCGAAAATTGATTAACAAGAAAATCAAGTTTTTGAAACACTCATTGGGGAAAACTGATGAATATCAAGTTTTGGAAACACCCATCGGCGAAAAATGATGAATATAAACTTTTTGAAACACTCATCGGCGAAAACTGATTAAAGAGAAAGTTTTGTTTTCGAAACACTCATTGGCGAAAATTGATGAATATCAAGATTTTGAAACACTCACCGGAGAAATCTAATGAATATCAAGTTTTCGAAACACTCACCGACAAAAACTGATCAATATCAAGTTTTCGAAACACTCACTGGCGAAAACTAGTGAATATCAAGTTTTTGAAATACTAACCGGCGAAAACTGATCAAGATCAAGTTTTCAAAAATCATTGGCGAAAACTGATTGACAAGAAAAACAAGTTTTCGAAACACTTATTCGCGAAAACTGATGAATATCAAGTTTTCGAAACACTCACTAGCGAAAACTAATGAATATCAAGTTTTTGAAACACTCACTGACGAAAACTGATTAACAAGAACATCATGTATTCAAAACACTGATTGGCAAAAACTAATGAATATCAACTTTTCGAAACACTCATCGGCGAAAATAGATTAACAAAAAAATCAAGTTTTCGAAACAGACATTGGGGAAAACTGATGAATATGAAGTTTTTGAAACACTCACCGGCGAAAACTGATTAAGAAGAAAATCAAATTTTCGAAACACTCGTTGGCAAAAATTGATGAATATGAAGTTTCTGAAACACTAACAGGAAGAAAACTGATGAATATCAAGTTTTTGAAACACTCATCGGAGAAAACTGATTAACAAGAAAATCAAGTTCTCGAAACACAGATTGGCGAAAACTGATGAATATCAAGTTTTTGAGTCACTCACCGGCGAAAACTGATGAATATCAAGTTTTCGAAACACTCATCGGCGAAAACTGATTAAGAAGAAAATCAAGTTTTCGAAACGCTCATCGGCGAAAACTGAAGAATATCAAGTTTTCGAAACACTCACCAGCGAAAACTGATTAACAAGAAAATCAAGTTTTCGAAACACTCATTCGCGAAAACTAATGAATATCAAGTTTTCGAAACACTCACAGGAAGAAAACTGATGAATATCAAGTTTTCGAAACCCTCATCGGACAAAACTGATTAACTGGAAAATCAAGCTTCTGAAACACTCATTGGTAAAAACTGATGAAAATCAAGTTTTCGAAACACTCACCGGCGAAAACTTCTGAATATCAAGTTTTGGAAACACTCCTTGATGAAAACTCATAAACAAGAAAATGAAGTTTTCGAAACACCCATTGGTGAAAACTTATGAGTAACAAGTGTTTGAAACACTCATCGGTGAAAACTGTTTAACAAGAAAATCAAATTTTCGAAACACTCATTGGTGAAAAATGATGAATATCAAGTTTCCGAAACACTCACCGGAAGAAAACTGATGAATATCATGTTTTCGAAGCACTCATCGGCGAAAACTGATCGACAAGAAAATGAAGTTTTCGAAACACTCATTGGCGAAAACTAATGAATATCAAGTTTTTGAAACACTCATCAGTGAAAACTGATGAATATCATATTTTCGAAACACTCATCGGCGAAAACTGATGAATATCAAGTTTTTGAAACACTCATCGGCGAAAACTGATTAACAAGAAAATCATGTTTTCGAAACACTCATTGGGAAAGACTGATGAATATCAAGTTTTTGAAACACTCACCGGCGAAAACTGATTAACAAGAAAATCATGTTTTTGAAACACCCGTTAGTGAAAACTGATGAATATCAAATTTCCGAAACACTCACAGGAAGAAAACTGATGAATATCAAGTTTTCGAAACACTCATCGGCGAAAACTGATTAACAAGAAAATCAAGATTTCGAAACACTCATTGGTGAAAATTTATGAATATCAACTTTCCGAAACAGTCATTGGCAAAAACTGATGAATATCAAGTTTTTGAAACACTCACTGGCGAAAATTGATTAACAAGAAAATCATGTTTTTGAAACACTCATTGGCGAAAACTGATGAATATCAAGTTTTCGAAACACTAATCGGCGAAAACTAATGAATATCAAGTTTTCAAAACACTCATTGGCGAAAACTAATTAACAAGAAAATCAAGTTTTCGAAACACTCAATGGCGAAAACTGATGAATATCAACTTTCGGAAACAGTCACCGGCGAAAACTGATTAACAAGAAAATTAAGTTTTTGAAACACTCATTGGCGAAAACTGATGAATATCAAATTTTCGAAACACTCGCCGGCGAAAACTGATTAACTAGAAAATCAAGTTTTCGAATCAGTCATTGGCGGACACTGATGAATATCAAGTTTTCGAAACAATTACCGGCGAAAACTGTTTAACAAGAAAATCAAGTTTTCGAAACACTCGTTGGAAAAAACTAATGAATATCAAGTTTTCGAAACACTCGTCGGCGAAAACTGATTAACAAGAAAATCAAGTTTTCGAAACAATCATTAGCGAAAACTAATGAATATCAAGTTTTTGAAGCACTCATCGACGAAAACCAATCAACAAGAAAATCAAGTTATCAAAACACTCATTGGCGAAAAGTGATGAATGTCAAGTTTTCGAAACGGTCACCGGCTAAAACTGATGAATATCAAGTTTTCGAAACACTCGTCAGCGAAAACTGATTGACAAAAAAGTAAAGTTTTCGAAACACTCATTGGCGAAAACTGATGAATATCAAGTTTTTGAAACACTCACCGGTGAAAACTAATGCATATCAAGTTTTCGAAACAATCATCGGCGAAAACTGATTAACAAGAAAATCAAGTTATCGAAACACTCATACCAGAAATGAAGGAATGAGCCTCTATGACTCAATTTCCCGAGGCTGCCACAGAATGCCCTGTTTCGGGCAGTGAAGCTTCCAGGGACCATATCTCTTTCATCTTTTATCCAAATTGAGTATGTGAGTAGTCATTAGAAAGCTAAGAGAACGATCTTTAAAGGCCCGTCAATGCATGCATGATCAGAGGCTGTCGTACATGGGTTCAGAGCCTCAAAATTCTGTTGATTTTCTGCAAAAATTCACTATTTTCTGATATGAAATCACATGCTTACTGTTTGATGATCCCTGGCATTCTGGGTATTGGACTGAGTTTAGATGAATTAGTAGAGGATATTGGGACTATGTGAAGATGAAATCTTGCCTTGATTACTCCTAAAACTTCTGATTTAAGTAGTGAGGATTTTTGTGAAAAGTTGGAGTTTGTCTTAACAAATGATTTCTGATTATCTTTCCTTTACTGTTATTTGTTGTCAAATGGTTCTTTTACTAATGTCAAGGTGGTAAATGCTAGCTGGTAAGTCTTTTAGAAATCTTGGAAAGATAGATTTTTGGTATGAAAGTGTTGTTATTGATTTCCATTCTGAAATAAGAGAAGCCATGAGATTGGGATAAATTTTAGATACTCAAATTGGCCAGTGAGCTCTTCGAACTGCTGCTGGTTGGTGTATGTACCTCTCTCATGATTTTTCAAGTCATTCCACAGTAACTAAATACCTAGAATCTTCCTACCCAATGCTTAGTTTTGATTTATAAATTTATCGAATGAAATGGTGAGTAACATATCATTTTTGTGGAAAAATAACTTTAATTCTGCCAAATGAGTTTTGAAAACTGGTATGTGCTGCTACCTGTATATTTTCACAAGTTTTGAAGAGTCCCACGGTAGCTCAAAACTTTGGAGGTGTTGGGTCACAGGTCTAGTTCAAACTTAGAGAACTCATAAATTTAAAAATGAACTTTTCCATCTAGTGGTCATATCTTACTTAGGAGATACTAAAATGTGCGTTGAAAAGGGTAAAAGTGGGTTGTTCAACTATAAGACTTGGGTACTCAGGTTCTAAGAGGGTAGGTCTGTCCTCCCACCCTCTAAACCTCCTATGTATCCTTCCCAAACAGAAAATGTGCTATCCTGTGGCTTAGAAAACAGAAAAATGGTCAAATGAGGAAGAAAATGGCAAAAGAGTGAGAAACTTCCAAAAATGGCTACTCTGTACTGATGTGGCTGCACACACTTGCTGTGCAAGTCACTAGTGGTCTTATCTTACTTAGGAGATACTAGAATGTGCTGGGCAAAGGTCAAAACAGAAAAGGGGATGCAATAGGGACTAAACTTAACTGAATTTACTGTTTTTGTCTCTATAAAAGAATCTGTATAAACTGAGCAGTTTGAGGTTGAAATTATGTATTATCTAGTCCTATGTGTTTGTGTGTTTCTCTGTATGAGGTTGAAATTCCATGTATTTTGCTGCAAAAGTATGACCTTTGGGTGTTAGTTTTCTGTGAAAACTGCATGAGCAAGTCACAAATAGCTTTTAGGTACTTGCTGCACTTTGGTCTTGGATTGAAACAACCCAGAACAGAATTTGGGTCTTAATAAGGACTAAATTGCAAGATAAACATGAGAAAAGCAAAACAGTCCTATTTCTAACCAAATTCTGGTTCAATTCTGTTGGGATTTTTTGGATGTGTGTAGCAGGTCCCAATTGACCATTTGGGTGACTGAGTGGAGTTTAAATACTTGAAATGAGCCTTGAATTTCTTTTCTTTAAAGAATGGGACTCCTTTGAAAAGATTTGTGAAATTAAGGGTCCAATTGCAATTGTGTTTATTGAGAAACTAGCTGAGGCTATTGAGTATGTATTAATGATGCTTGTGGTGAAATTTCATGACCTTTGGATGCTTGAATCAATAATTATGCCTGTTACTTTCTGTGTAAGTTATATTTGGCGTTGTGGTTGACTTCTGTTTGATTTTGTTGACCAGTGGCTGAATTTAATGATTTTATCAGGCTATTTAAGTGTGTGGGATCCAAATCATGAAAATGAACTTTTGCATGCATCTATGAACTGAAAATGCATTGGAGGGCAGGCCTTTGAGCATTCATCTGTATTTTGATGTGCATATGCCCTTGGAAGGGTAAAATGGTAAAATTGCCCTGGAGAGGCAGTATCTATGTTTTGATGCCCTGGAGAGGCAATATCTATGTTTTGATGCCCTGGAGAGGCAATTACTTTGTTTGATGCCCTGGAGAGGAAATATCAGTGTTTTGATGCCCTGGAGAGGCAATTTATTTGGCAACTGAGTAAACATTACCTGTGCATAAAAATTATAATGTATAATTTGATCTGTATGAAAAGGACATACTAGGCTGGCTAGGAATGCGTCCGGGACGTAGCTGCCTAGCAACTAGTGAGGAAATAATCCAGTTTGGGACTGGTTATCCTAAGGTTCTAACTTTGTGCGCACACCGGGGGACGCCCTGGGATGTTAGGTAATTACCTGTTGGCCTTTTTTAGGCAGGCTTTCCATAGTGGTAAATGGTAAGTCGGTATTGTCCTGTTTCATCAGAATGTTTTGAATTGATGATAATGGTTTAACCAGTTGTAATAGATCCTGGAGAGACTTGATGGTTCCATGTAGAGGTAAACATGTACCTTTTAGAAAAGACTGGCATGACTAAAACCTGCATATAGTGGTAAATATGCATGTATTTAAAATGAAAATGATTTTTCATATGTTTACAGTTTTCAGCATGACCATATATCTCTGAATTTATGTGAATGAGAATATCTTGTGATTGATGTATTGACTTCTTTCTGAAAGTGGAAATATCGTGTAATCGATGTGTATTAAGTTTAAATTATATGTTGATTGGGAAGGAAGTATTTCTCTATATTCTTAGGAATGCAGCTGAACCACTAATTTGTCTTTTATAAAACTGGTAATCTATGTTACTGGGATTTTATATCTCACTACGTTAGTGTGTTCAGATGCCCAGGTACATACTGTTGCTGGAGATTGAGGTAGAGCTCCTGGAGGTACCCCTTTTGGGTTACTTCCAAATCCTGAAGGCAATTAACATCCTTTTCTTCTTCCCTTCGGTTGATGCCCCAGGGACATAGAAAGGGGTGAGATGGACAGGTAGCAGGAGCTGACTCACATTTTTGGCAGTGACCCTGATGTCACTCTAGTATAGACTTTAGTACTGACTATTTTGGGCCTGCGAGCCACTAACTCTAATACTTATGTCTGTATATATATGTATGTATGAATTATATGCTGTAGACTTACGTTTTAAACTGCTTAGATAATATGCGGAGGTATAATACCACATTTTCACTTGACTTGTTTGTATGTGTATTTTGGGAAAGTGCGAGAGTATCAATCATGTAACTTCTAGTTTCTTAGGTTAAAATAACCAAGTGAGAGCAAGCGATCCTTGGGGAAACACTTAACTTCATGAAAAGAAAAAGAAAAAATTTGGACCGGGATTTCAAGAAGTTAAGTAAATAACCTAATTACGCAAATAAAATCAATAAAGAAACTAGGACGTTACATTATGGTATCAGAGCACAGTTATTAGAACTCTGCTAATTCGTAGGTAGAATAGCCTAGCATATACACTGATTAGATAAACTCGGCTGATCATGACAGTTTGAGTGAATTGAGTCTATGATTGTGCTAGGAACCCTAGACTGTTGCATATCTCCTCTACTTGCTGTACTTTTCTCTATTTAACAGTATTATTGAGATTGATCACCTTGATGATACTTTTGTTTAGCAGAAAGCTATGGCAAATACTAGGAGCGGTGCTAACAATAGGCAACCTGAAAGTGACATGGTACGTCAAATGATGCACGCATTTGAAAACATGGCACAAGCTATGAGAGACCAGGCCTCAGCAACTACCGAGGTACTCCGCCAGGTCCAGGGTAACCATAACCATGATCAACATGATAATGGGCACCATGAGGGTAATAACCTGGGATGGGCTGAATTTCAGAAGGCTAGGTCTCCTGTTTTCAGAGGTATCTACGACCCTGTTGTGGCTGAGGAATGGTGGAGGGAACTGGAAAAACTGTTCGAGGTACTCCATACCCCTGATCCACAAAAGTTAGCCTTTGCAGTGTATCAAATGCAAGGTGAGGCTGAGTACTGGTGGCGAGGAGCCAGACAGCTACTCGAGGGTAGGAGTCGCCCATTGACCTGCGAAGCCTTAGACTTTGTATAGACTATAGGCAGTTAAGTAAGGTGACCATCAAAAACAAGTATCCCCTACCCCGCATAGATGACTTGTTGGATCAGTTGCGAGGAGCAACTGTGTTTTCAAAGATTGACCTTAGATCAGGGTACCATCTGATTAGAAGGAAGATATCCCTAAGACCGCGTTCAGAACGCGCTATGGCCACTATGAGTTCCTAGTGATGCCATTCGGGCTGACCAATGCCCCCGCAGTCTTCATGGATTACATTAACCGCATTTTCCGATCTTACTTAGATCAATTAGTCGTAGTGTTCATTGATGACATTCTAATTTACTCTCGGAGTGAAGAAGAGCATCAAGAACATCTTGCACTGGTATTGCAAGTACTACAAGAGAAACAGCTATACAGCAAAATAGAGAAATGCGAGTTTTGGTTAGATCAAGTGAAATTTTTAGGGCATGCGATCAATAGGCAAGGCATAGCTGTAGACCCTAGTAATACGGAGACCGTTAGGAACTGGGAGAGACCCCAAACCGTAACCGAGATTAGAAGCTTTTTGGGTTTAGCTAGGTACTATAGGAGATTTATAAAGGGATCTTCGGAGATAGTCCTCCCTATGACTAGACTGACCCGAAAGAACACACCTTTCAAATGGTCGGCAGAGTGCGAAACAAGCTTTCAAACACTGAAGGATAGGTTGGCCACATCCCTTGTGGTCACCATACCTGACCCATCGAAGCCTTTCGAGGTATACACTGATGCCTCAAGGAAAGGACTTGGTTGTGTGCTTATGCAAAATAGGCAAGTGGTGGCGTATGCCTCACGATAACTTAAGCCAAATGAAGAGAACTACCCGACACATGACCTAGAACGAGCGGTTGTAATCTTTGCAGTGAAAATTTGGAGACACCTACTATACGGAGCTAGGTTTACCATCTTCTGTGACCATAAGAGCCTTAAGTATCTCTTTGATCAGAAGGAGTTAAATATGAGACAGAGGAGGTGGGTAGATTTATTAAAGGATTATGACTTCGAACTTAAGTACCACCCAGGAAAAGCCAATGTAGTTGCCGATGCCTTGAGTAGGAAGTCGATTCAAGTAGCCCACTTAATGATCGAAGAAATGAAAATGATTGAGAAATTTAGAGACCTAGGCTTGAATACTGTGTTGGACAGAAGTCGGTGAGGAGAGAGTGTTAGGACCGGACATAGTTCGCCAAACTACGGAACAACTCCGTTTGATTAGGGATAAGATGAGAGTCTCCCAACAAAGGCAAGAGAATTATGCCAATCAGAGGAGGAAATCACTGGAGTTCAATGACGGAGACCATGTGTTCCTCAAGGTAACCCCAATGACAGGCATAGGGAGATCACTAAAAGTGCGTAAATTACATCCGCGATTCATAGGTCCCTATCAGATTCTTACGAGAATCGGTCTGGCGGCGTATCAAATAGCCCTGCCCCCAAAGTTGTCCTCCCTCCACAACGTATTCCATGTTTCTCAACTCCGTAAATACATTCCTGACCCTTCACATGTACTCAAAACTGAGCTGGTAGAATTAAAAGAAATTCTAACTTAGCCCTCAGTCCATGTGAAGATTCTGGAGTTTGAAACCAGACAACTTTGGAGTAAGACCGTTCCATTAGTCAAAGTGATGTGGCAAGATGTTTCGACACAGGAAATGACTTGGGAACGCGAAGAGGACATGAGACAATAGTATTCGGCATTATTTGCAGGTACATGAGACAATAGATTCTGGAGTTTGCAAGTGGGTGAGTATTGTAACATCCTAAAATGGAAACTCAACTTTGACCAAAAAGTCAAACTGTTGACCTTTTCTAAACTGTTGACTTTTTCTTTAACATGTTTGACTTGTTGATTTTTAAGTGTTTGAGTGTATTTGCTTTAGTCCTTGTTTGTAAATAAGTCTATGAAACCCTAACTAGAGGCCAAGAGACACAAAAAGCATAGAAAAATGACCAGAGGAACCCTAACCCCAACCCTAGGTACTAAACTAAAAGGAAAAAACTTAGTTTTTAACCTTTTTCTTTAGTGAGTTAAATAGGGTAAGAAAGACCTATTTGACCCTAGGAAAATACCCTAAGACACTCTAGAGATACCCTACTACTTAGTTAAGGGACCCCAACCTCAGGAAGAGTCCCAAAATGATACATTTTCTCCAGTAAAAAATTCAGGAGTAAAAAGAAAGAACTGAAAAATTGATGTTTAAGCACTTTAGCTTACTTAAGGACTAAGGAAGCTCAATTTAACCACTTAGAGAAACCCTAAACTACCCTATAAAGTCCCAGCCATGAAATTAAATCAAAAACAAACATAATTAGGTAGGTTACATATTTTAAAATTAGAGATAAATAGGAAATTTATCACAAACAAATCCCTCTTTAATGCTTTTAAGAGTTTGTAACCGAATTTACTTTTTTTAAAGCCAAGTAAATACCCAATTAAGGTGGTAATAGTTGCCAGCAACTTGAGGAAACCGAAGGCAAGGAGAAAGTGACTAGAGATAAGATTTAAATGCCAAAACCTATCACTTTAAGACTCAAATTAGACAACCCCTTAAGGATCACTCACTAATACACCTAGATTTAAGCCTACTCGAGGTCTAAGTGCTTAATTGCCACCCAAACCGCCCTTAAGCTGCCAGCAAAACACCCTTAGGTGTTTCATTTCAATCCCACGAGCCCCCAGCAGCTCAACACCTCACCACCCTCATCATTCCTAAGTCACATGCCTTGAGTGCTATAAAAAAGAGTGAAACCGAGATGAGTGAGCACCAGCAAGTAAAACCAGAGAAAGAGAGCTGAGAGCAAGTGAGGTTAAGTTCAGAGAGTGGCTGAAGCTGTGAGGGAGCTGGGGAAATCGAAATTTGGCAGCTGGAAGTGGAGAAAGAAGCTGAAAACAACTACACAAACACACACTCATAAATTTGTTGTTTCCATCATGTTACCCAAGCTGTCCAGAGGTTCAAACTCTCGATTCTTCTTCTGAAAATCAAGGTAACGTAGTGTTACCCTTCCTTCTCCATCCCTGAGCCAAGAGCATCCACCAGAAATTGTGGTATGAGCCTCTATGACTCAATTTCCCAAGGCTGCCACAGAATGCCCTGTTTCGGGCAGTGAAGCTTCCAGGGAACATATCTCTTTCATCTTTTATCCAAATTCAGTGTGTGAGTAGTCATTATAAAGCTAAGAGAATGATCTTTAAAGGCACCTCAATGAATGCATGATCAGAGGATGCTGTACATGGGTTCAGAGCCTCGAAAGTCGGTTGATTTTCTGCAAAAATTCACTATTTTCTTATATGAAATCACATGCTTAGTGTTTGATGATCCCTGGAATTCTGGGTATTTGACTGAGTTTAGATGAATTAGTAGAGGATATTGGGACTATGTGAAGATGAAATCTTGCCTTGATTACTCCTAAAACTTCTGATTTAAGAAGTGAGGATTTTAGTGAAAAGTTGGAGTTTGCCTTAACAAATGATTTCTGATTATCTTTCCTTTACTGTTATTTGTTGTCAAATGGTTCTTTTACTACTGTCAAGGTGGTAAATTCTAGCTGGTAAGTCTTTTAGAAGTCTTGGAAAGATAGATTTTTGGTATGAAAGTGTTGTGATTGATTTCCATTCTGAAATAAGAGAAGCCATGAGATTGGGATAAATTTTAGATACTCAAATTGGCTAGTGAGCTCTTCGAACTGCTGCTGGTTGGTGTATGCACCTCTCTCATGATCTTTCAAGTCATTCCACAGTGGCTAAATACCTAGAATCTTCATACCCAATGCTTAGTTTTGATTTATAAATTTATGGAATGATATGGTGAGTAAACATATGATTTTTGTGGAAAAATAACTTTAATTCTGCCAAATGAGTTTTGAAAACTAGTATGTGCTGCTACCTGTATATTTTCACATGTTTTGAAGAGTCCCACAGTAGCTCAAAACTTTGGAAGTGTTGGGTCAAAGGTCTAGTTCAAACTTGGAGAACTCATGCATGCAAAAATGAACTTTTCCATCTGAATGCTTGCTGAATTTTGGTTATGTACCCTGTGCTTATGTGATTATTGTGGATACTTGATGGATTGAGACTGTGTGCCCTGTGACTTCTGAATTTTGAGGTTTAGGACACTGGGTAGTGAAGGGACTAAGCATGAAAGCAAGAAAAATAAGGTTAAAGTACCCTTAGAATTAAGGCTAGGCAAGATGTGCATTGAAAAGGGTAAAAGTGGGTTGTTCAACTCTTAAACTTGGGTACTCAGGTTCTAAGAGGGTAGTTCTGTCCTCCCACCCTCTAAACCTCCTAAGTATCCTTCCCAAACAGAAAATATGCTATCCTATGGCTTAGAAAACAGAAAAATGGTCAAAAGAGGAAGAAAATGGCAAAAGAGTGAGAAACTTGCAAAAAATGGCTACTCTGTACTGATGTGGCTGCACACACTTGCTGTGCAAGTCACTACTGGTCTTATCTTACTTTGGAGATACAAAAATGTGCTGGGCAAATGTCAAACCAGAAAAGGGGATGCAATAGGGACTAAACTGAACTGAATTTATTGTTTTTGTCTCTATAACAGAATCTGTATAAACTGAGCAGTTTGAGGTTGAAATTCTGTACTATCTAGTCCTATGTGTTAGTGTGTTTCTCTGTATGGGCAGGGAAGTGGTCAAAGTGGCCTCTAACCCCATTTTTTTAACTCAACTTGATTTTTGGGAATTCCATGTATTTTGCTGCAAAAGTATGACCTTTGGGTGTTAGTTTTCTGTGAAAACTGCATGAGAAAGTCCCAAATAGCTTTTAAGTTCTTGCTGCACTTTGGTCTTGGATTGAAACAACCCAAAACAGAATTTGGGTCTTAATAGGGACTAAATTGCAAGAAAATTTTGAGAAAAGCTAAAAAGTCCTATTTCTACCCAAATTCTGGTTCAATTCTGTTGAGATTTTTTGGATGTGTGTAGCACGTCCTAATTGACCATTTGGGTGACTGAGTGGACTCTAAATACTTGAAATGTGCCTTGAATTTCTTTTCTTTAAAGAATGGGACTCCTTTGAAAAGATTTGTGAAATTATGAGTCCAATTGCAATTGTCTTTATTGAAAAACTAGCTGAGGCTATTAAGTATGTATTAATGATGCTTGTGGTGAAATTTCATGACCTTTGGATGCTTGAATCAATAATTATGCCTGTTACTTGCTGTGTAATTTATATTTGGCGTTGTGGTTGACTTCTGTTTGATTTTGTTGACCAGTGGCTGAATTTAATGATTTTATCAGGCTATTTAAGTGTTTGGCTTCCAAATCATGAAAATGGACTTTTGCATGCATCTATGAACTAAAAATGCCTTGGAGGGCAGGCCTTTGAGTATGCATCTGTATTTTGATGTGCATATGCCCCTGGAAGGGTAAAATGGTAAAATTGTCCTGGAGAGGCAGTATCTATGTTTTGATGCCCTGGAGAGGCAATTACTGTGTTTGATGCCCTGGAGAGGTAATATCAGTGTTTAGATGCCCTAGAGAGGCAATTTACTTGGCAACTGAGTAAACATTACTTGTGGATAAAAGTTATATTGTATAATTTGATCTGTATGAAAAGGACACACTAGGCTGGCTAGGAATGCATTCGGGACGTAGCTGCCTAGCAACTAGTGAGGAAATAATCCAGTTCGAGACTGGTGATCCTAAGGTTCTAACTTTGTGCGCACACCGGGGGACGCCCTGGGATGTTAGGTAATTACCAGTTGGCCTTATTTGGGTAGGCTTTCCATAGTGGTAAATGGTAAGTTGGTATTGTCCTGTTTCATTAGATTGTTTTGAATTGATGGTAATGGTTTAAGCAGTTGTAACAGGTCCTGGAGAGACTTGATGGTTGAATGTATAGGTAAACATTTACCTTTTTGAAAAGACTGGCATGACTGAAACCTGCATATAGTGGTAAATATTCATGTTTTTAAAATGAAAATGATTTTTCATCTGTTTACAGTTTTCACCATGACCATATATCTCTGAATTTATGTGAATGGGAATATCTTGTGATTGATGTATTGACTTCTTTCCGAAAGTGGAAATATCGTGTAATCGATGTGTATTAAGTTTAAATTATATGTTGATTGGGAAGGAAGTATTTTTCTGTATTCTTAGGAATGCAGCTGAACCACTAATTAGTCTTTTATAAAACTGGTAATCTATGTTACTGGGATTTTATATCTCACTACGTTAGTGTGTTCAGATGCCCAGGTACATACTGTTGCTGGAGAATGAGGTAGAGCTCCTGGAGGTACCCATTCTGGGTTACTTCCAAATCCTGAAGGCGATTAACATCCTTTTCTTCTTCCCTTCGGTTGATGCCCCAGGGACTTAGAAAGGGGTGAGATGGATAGGTAGCAGGAGCTGACTCACATTTTTGGCAGTGACCCTGATGTCACTCTAGTATAGACTTTAGTACTGACTATTTTGGGCCTGCGAGCCACTAACTCTGATACTTATGTCTGTATATATATGTATGTATGAATTATATGCTGTAGACTTAGGTTTTAAACTGTTTAGGTAATATGCGGAGGTATAATACCTCATTTTCACTTGACTTGTTTGTTTGTGTATTTTGGGAAAGCGCGAGAGTATCAAACATGTAACTTCTAGTTTCTTAGGTTAAAATAACAAACTGAGAGCAAGCGATCCTTGGGGAAACACTTAACATCATGAAAAGAAAAAGAAAAAAAATTTTGGACCGGGATTTTAAGAAGTTAAGTAAATAACCTAATTCCGCAAATAAAATCAATAAAGAAACTAGGACGTTACATTATGGTATCAGAGCACAGTTATTAGCACTCTGCTAATTCGTAGGTAGAATAGCCTAGCATATACGCTGATTAGATAAACTCGGCTGATCATGACAGTTTGAGTGAATTGAGTCTATGATTGTGCTAGGAACCCTAGATTGTTGCATATCGCCTCTACTTGCTGTACTTTTCTCTATTTAACAGTATTATTGAGATTGATCACCTTGATGATACTTTTGTTTAGTAGAAAGCTATGGTAAATACCAGGAGTGGTGCTAACAATAGGCAACCTGAAAGTGACATGGTACGTCAAATGATGCACGCATTTGAAAACATGGCACAAGCTATGAGAGACCAGGCATCAGCAACTACCAAGGTACTCCGCCAGGCCCAGGGTAACCATAACCATGATCAACATGATAATGGACACCATGAGGGTAATAACCTGGGATGGGCTGAATTTTAGAAGGCTAGGCCTCATATTTTCAGAGGTATCTACGACCCTGTTGTGGCTGAGGAATGGTTGAGGGAACTAGAAAACTGTTCGAGATACTCCATACCCCTGATCCACAAAAGTTAGCCTTTGCAGTCTATCAACTGCAAGGTGAGGCTGAGTACTGGTGGCGAGGAGCCAGACAGCTACTCGAGGGTAGGAATCGCCCCTTAACTTGGGAAGCCTTAGACTTTGTATAGACTATTGGCAGTTAAATAAGGTGACCATCAAAAACAAGTATCTCCTACCCCTCATAGATGACTTGTTGGATCAGTTGCGAGGAGCAACTATGTTTTCAAAGATTGACCTTAGACTAGGGTACCATCATATTAGAAGGAAGATATCCCTAAGACCGTGTTCAGAACGCGCTATGGCCATTATGAGTTCCTAGTGATGCCATTCGGGCTGACCAATGCCCCTGCAGTTTTCATGGATTACATGGACCGCATTTTCCGATCTTACTTAGATCAATTCGTCGTAGTGTTCATTGATGTCATTCTGATTTACTCTCGGAGTGAAGAAGAGCAACAAGAACATCTTGCACTGCAATTGCAAGTACTACAAGAGAAACAGTTATACGCCAAAATAGAGAAATGCGAGTTTTGGTTAGAAGAAGTGAAATTTTTAGGGCATCTGATCAATAGGCAAGGCGTAGCTGTAGACCCTAGTAAGACGGAGACCGTTAG
The DNA here is from genome assembly GCA_014851425.1 of Senna tora. Classification (NCBI taxonomy): domain Eukaryota; kingdom Viridiplantae; phylum Streptophyta; class Magnoliopsida; order Fabales; family Fabaceae; genus Senna; species Senna tora. The sequence goes on along the minus strand of CM026261.1, from coordinate 19,648,446 downwards.
GAACTGGGAGAGACCCCAAACCGTAACCGAGATTGGGAGCTTTTTGGGTTTAGCTGGGTACTATAGGAGATTCATAAAGGGATTTTCGTAGATAGCCCTCCCTATGACTAAACTGACCCGAAAGAACACACCTTTCAAATGGTCGGCAGACTGCGAAACAAGCTTTCAAACTCTGAAGGATAGGTTGACCACACCCGCTGTGCTCACCTTACCTGACCCATCGGAGCCTTTCGAGGTATACACTGATTTCTCAAGGAAAGGACTTGGCTGTGTGCTTATACAAAATAGGCAAGTGGTGGCGTATGCCTCACAATAACTTAAGCAAAATGAAGAGAACTACCCGACACATGACCTAGAACGAGCGGCCGTAATCTTTGCAGTGAAAATTTGGAGACACCTACTATACGGAGCTAGGTTTACCATCTTCTGTGACCATAAGAGCCTTAAGTATCTCTTTGATCAGAAGGAGTTAAATATGAGACAGAGGAGGTGGGTAGATTTATTAAAGGATTATGACTTCGAACTTAAGTACCACCCGGGAAAAGCCAATGTAGTTGCCGATGCCTTGAGTAGGAAGTCGATTCAAGTAGCCCACTTAATGATCGAAGAAATGAAAATGATTGAGAAATTTAGAGACCTAGGCTTGAATACTGTGTTGGATGGAAGTCGGTGAGTAGAGAGTGTTAGGACCGGACATAGTTCGCCAAACTACGGAACAACTCCGTTTGATTAGGGATAAGATGAGAGTCGCCCAACAAAGGCAAGAGAATTATGCCAATCAGAGGAGGAAACCACTGGAGTTCAATGAGGGAGACCAGGTGTTCCTCAAAGTAGCCCCAATGACAGGCATAGGGAGATCACTAAAAGCGCGTTAATTACATCCGCGATTCATAGGTCCCTATCAGATTCTTAAGAGAATCAGTCTGGCGGCGTATCAAATAGCCCTGCCCCCAAAGTTGTCCTACCTCCACAACGTATTCCATGTTTCTCAAGTCCGTAAATACATTCTTGACCCTTCACATGTACTCAAAACTGAGCCGGTAGAATTAAAAGAAAATCTAACTTAGCCCTCAGTCCCTGTGAAGATTCTGGAGTTTGAAACCAGACAACTTCGAAGTAAGACCCTTCCATTAGTCAAAGTGTTGTGGCAAGATGTTTCGAAACAGGAAATGACTTGGGAACGCGAAGAGGACATGAGACAATAGTAACAATCGTTATTTGCAGGTACTTTTCTTAAAATTTTGAGGGCAAAATTCCAATAAGGGGGGGGGGGGGAGTATTGTAACATCCTAAAATGGAAACTCAACTTTCACCAAAAAGTCTAACTGTTGACTTTTTCTTTAACATGTTTGACTTGTTGATTTTTAAGTGTTTGAGTTTGTTTGCTTTTGTCCTTGTTTGTAAATATATTTATGAAACCCTGAGTAGAGGCCAAGAGACCCAAAAATCAGAGAAAAATGACGAGAGGAACCCAAACCCCAACCCTAGGGACTAAACTGAAAGGAAAAAACTTAGTTTTTAACCTTTTTGTTTAGTGAGTTAAATAGGGTCGGAAAGACCTATTTGACCCCAGGAAAATACCCTAAGACACTCTAGAGATACCTTAATACTTAGTTAAGGGAGCCCAACCTCAGGAAGAGTCCTAAAAAGATACATTTTCTCCAGTAAAAATGCAGGACTAAAAAGAAAGAACTGAAAAATTGAAGTTTAAGCACTTTAGCTTACTTAAGGACTAAGGAAGCTCAATTTAACCACTTAGAGACACCATAAACTACCCTACAAAGTGCCAGCCATGAAATTAAATCAAAAGCAAACAAAATTATGTAGGTTACATATTTTAAAAATAGAGAAAAATAGGAAATTTATCACAAATTAATCCCTCTTTAGTGCTTTTAAGAGCTTGTAACCGAATTTACTTTTTTTAAAGCCAAGTAAATACCCAATTAAGGTGGTTATAGTTTCCAGAAACTTGAGAAAACCAAAGGCAAGGAGAAAGTGACCAGAAATAAGATTTAAATGCCAAAACCCATCACTCTAAGACTTAAATTAGACAACCCCTTAAGCATCACTCACTAATACACCTAGATTAAAGCCTACCCGAGGTCTAAGTGCTTAATTGCAACCAAAACCGCCCTTAAGCTGCCAGAAAAACACCCTTAGGTGTCCCATTTCAATCCCACGAGCCCCCAGCAGCTCAAGACCTCACCACCCTCATCATTCCAAAGTCACATGCCTTGAGTGCTATAAAAAAGAGTGAAACCGAGATGAGTGAGCACCAGCAAGTAAAACCAGAGAAAGAGAGCTAAGAGCAAGTGAGATTAAGTTTAGAGAGAGGCTGAAGCTGTGAGGGAGCTGGGGAAATCGAAATTTGGCAGCTGGAAGTGGAGAAAGAAGCTGAAAACAACTACACAAACATACACTCAGAAATTTGTTGTTTCCATCAAGTTACCCAAGCCGTCCAGAGGTTCAAACTCTTGATTCTTCTTCTGAAAATCAAGGTAACGTAGTGCTACCCTTCCTTATCCATCCCTGAGCCAAGAGAATCCACCAGAAATGGTGGTATGAGCCTCTATGACTCAATTTCCCGAGGCTGCAACAGAATGCCCTGTTTCGGGCAGTGAAGCTTCCAGGGAACATATCTCTTTCATCTTTTTTCCAAATTGAGTGTGTGACTAGTCATTAGAAAGCTAAGAGAATGGTCTTTCAAGGCCCCTCAATTCGTGCATGAGCAGAGGCTGCCGTACAGGGGTTCAGAGCCTCGAAAGTCTGTTGATTTTCTACAAAAATTCACTATTTTCTGATATGAAATCACATGCTTACTGTTTGATGATCCCTGGCATTCTGGGTATTGGACTGAGTTTAGATGAATTACTAAAGGATATTGGGACTATGTGAAGATGAAATCTTGCCTTGATTACTCCTAAAACTTCTGTCCTCCCACCCTGTAAACCTCCTAAGTATCCTTCCCAAACAAAAAAATGTGCTATCCTATGGCTTAGAAAACTGAAAAATGGTCAAAAAAGGGAAAAAATGGCAAAAGAGTGAGAAAGTTGCAAAAAAGGCTACTCTGTACTGATGTGGCTGCACACACTTTCTGTGCAAGTCACTAGTGGTCTTATCTTACTTAGAAGAAGGGATGCAATAGGGAGTAAACTGAACTGAATTTACTGTTTTTGTCTCTGTAACAGAATCTGTATAAACTGAGCAGTTTGAGGTTGAAATTATGTACTATCTAGTCCTATGTGTTAGTGTGTTTCTCTATATGGGCAGGGAAGTGGTCAAAGTGGCCTCTTACCCCATTTTATAACTCAACTTGATTTTTGGGAATTCCATGTATTTTGCTGCAAAAGTATGACCTTTGGCTGTTAGTTTTCTGTGAAAACTGCATGAGCAAGTCAGAAATAGCTTTTAGGTACTTGTTGCACTTTGGTCTTGGATTGAAACAACCCAGAATAGAATTTGGGTCTTAAGAGGGACTAAATTGCAAGAAAAACTTGAGAAAAGCTAAAAAGTCCTATTTCTAACCAAATTCTGGTTCAATTCTGTTGGGATTTTTTGGATGTGTGTAGAAGGTCCTAATTGACCATTTAGGTGACTGAGTGGAGTCTAAATACTTGAAAAGTGCCTTGAATTTCTTTCCTTTAAAGAATGGGACTCCTTTGAAAAGATTTGTGAAATTAAGGGTCCAATTGCAATTGTGTTTATTGAGAAACTAGCTGAGGCTATTGAGTATGCATTAATGATACTTGTGGTGAAATTTCATGACCTTTGGATGCATTAATCAATAATTATTCCTGTTACTTTCTGTGTAAGTTATATTTGGCGTTGTGGTTGACTTCTGTTTGACTTTGTTGACCAATGGCTGAATTTAATGATTTTATCAGGCTATTTAAGTGTGTGGCATCCAAATGATGAAAATGAACTTTTGCACGCATTTGTGAACTGAAAATGCCTTGGAGGGCAGGCCTTTGAACATGCATCTATATTTTGATGTGCATATGCCCCTAGAGGGGTAAAATGGTAAAATTGCCCTAGAGAGGCAGTATCTATGTTTTGATGCCCTGGAGAGGCAGTAACTATGTTTTGATGCCCTAGTGAGGCAATTATTGTGTTTGATGCCCTGGAGAGGCAATTTATTTGGCAACTGAGTAAACATTACTTGTGGATAAAAATTATAATGTATAATTTGATCTGTATGAAAAGGACTCACTAGGCTGGCTAGGAATGCGTCCGGGACGTAGCTGCCTAGCAACTAGTGAGGAAATAATCCTGTTCGGGATTGGTGATCCTAAGGTTCTAACTTTGTGCGCACACCGGGGGACGCCCTGGGATGTTAGGTAATTACCTGTTGGCCTTATTTGGGCAGACTTTCCATAGTGGTAAATGGTGTGTCGGTATTGTCCTATTTCATTAGATTGTTTTGAATTGATGGTAATGGTTTAACCAGTTGTAACAGGTCCTGGAGAGACTTGGATGTTGCATGTAGAGGTAAACATGTACCTTTTTGAAAAGATTGGCATGACTGAAACCTGCATATAGTGGTAAATATGCATGTTTTTCAAATGAAAATGATTTTTCATCTCTTTACAGTTTTCAGGATGACCATATATCTCTGAATTTATGTGAATGGGAATATCTAGTGATTGATGTATTGACTTCTTTCTGAAAGTGGAAATATCGTGTAATCGATGTATATTAAGATTAAATTATCTGTTAATTGGGAAGGAAGTATTTTTCTGTATTCTTAGGAATGCACCTGAACCACTAATTAGTCTTTTATAAAACTGGTAATCTATGTTACTGGGATTTTATATCTCACTACGTTAGTGTGTTCAGATGCCCAGGTACATATTGTTGCTGGAGATTGAGGTAGAGCTCCTGGAGGTACCCCTTCTGGGTTACTTCCAAATCCTAAAGGCGATTAACATCCTTTTCTTCTTCCTTTCGGTTGATGCCCCAAGGACTTAGAAAGGGGTGAGATGGACAGGTAGCAGGAGCTGACTCACATTTTTGGTAGTGGCCTTGATGTCACTCTAGTATAGACTTTAGTACTGACTATTTTGGGCCTGCGAGCCACTAACTCTGATACTTATGTCTGTATATATATGTATGTATGAATTATATGTTGTAGACTTAGGTTTTGAACTGCTTAGGTAATATGCAGAGGTATAATACATCATTTTCACTTGACTTGTTTGTATGTGTATTTTGGGAAAGCGCGAGAGTGTCAAACATGTAACTTCTAGTTTCTTAGGTTAAAATAACCAACTGAGAGCAAGCGATCCTTGGGGAAACACTTAACTTCATGAAAAGAAAAAGAAAAAAAAATTGGACCGGATTTTAAGAAGTTAAGTAAATAACCTAATTCCGCAAATAAAATAAATAAAGAAACTAGGACGTTACACTCGCCGGCGAAAACTGATGAATATCAAGTTTTCAAAACACTCATCGGCGAAAACTGATGAATATCACGATTTCGAAACACTCATCGGCGAAAACTGATCAAGATCAAGTTTTCGAAAAACATTGGCGAAAACTGATTAAAAAGAAAATCAAGTTTTTGAAACACTGATTGGGGAAAAATGATGAATATCAAGTTTTCGAAACACTCACCGGCGAATACTGATCAATATCAAGTTTTTCGAAACACATTGGCGAAAACTGATTGACAAGAAAATCAAGTTTTCGAAACACTCTTTCACGAAAACTGATGAATATCAAGTTTTCGAAACACTCACTGGCGAAAACTAATGAATATCATGTTTCTGAAACACTCACCGGCGAAAACTGATGAATATCAAGTTTTCGGGACACATTGGCGAAAACTGATTAACAAGAAAATCAAGTTTTCGAAAAATACATTGTCGAAAACTGATGAATATCAAGTTTTCTAAAGACTCAACGCCGAAAACAGATGAATATCAACTTTTTGAAACAATCACCAGCGAAAATTAATTAACAAGAAAATCAAGTTTTTGAGACACTCATTGGCGAAAAATGATGAATATCAAGTTTTTGAAACACTCACCGACGAAAACTGATGAATATCAAGTTTTCGACACTCTCACCGGCGAAAACTAATCAATATCATATTTTCGAAACACTCAACGGCGAAAACTGATTAACAAGAAAATCAAGTTTTTGAAACACTCATTGGCGAAAACTGATGAATATCAAGTTTTCGAAACACTCACCGACGAAAACCAATGAATATCAAGTTTTCGAAACACTCACCTGCGAAAACTGATCAAAATCAAGTTTTCAAAACACTCATTGGCGAAAATTGATTGACAAGGAAATCAAGTTTTCGAAACACTCGTGGGCGAAAACTGATGAATATCAAGTTTTCAAAACACTCCTTGCCGAAAACTGATGAATATCACGTTTTCGAAACACTAATCGGCGAGAATTGATTAACAAGAAAATCAAATTTTCGAAACACTTACCAGCGAAAACTGATCAATATCAAGTTTTTGAAACACATTGGCGAAAACTGATTAACAAGGAAATCAAGTTTTCAAAACACTCATTGGCGAAAATTGATGAAAATCAAGTTTTTGAAACACTCACCGGCGAAAACTGATTAATAGGAAAACTATGTTTTCGAAACACTGATTGGCGAAAACTGATGAATATCAAGTTTCTGAAACACTCACAGGCGAAAAATAATGAATAACAACTTTTCGAAGCACTCACCGGCGAATTCTGATCAATATCAAGTTTTCGAAACACAATGGCGAAAACTGATTAACAAGAAAATTAAGTTTTTGAAACACTCATTGGCGAAAACTGATGAATATCAAGTTTTCGAAACAGTCATCGGTGAAAATGGATGAATATCAAGTTTTCGAAACACTAATCGGAGAAAACTGATTAACAAGGAAATCATGTTCTCGAAACACCCATTGGCGAAAAACTGATGAATATCAAGTTTTCGAAACACTCATCGACGAAAACTGATGAATATCAAGTTTTCGAAACACTCACCGGCGAAAACTGATCAATATCAAGTTTTCGAATCACGCATTGGCGAAACTAATTAAGAAGAAAAATCAAGTTTTCAAAACACTCATTGGCGAAAACTGATGAATATCAAGTTTTCAAAACAGTCATCGACGGAAACTAACGAATATCAAGTTGTCGAAACACTCATTTGCGTAAACTTATTAATAAGAAAATACAAATTTTCGAAACACTCATTGGCGAAAACATTTGAATATCAAGTTTTCGAAACACTCACCGACGAAAACTGGTGAATATCATGTTTTCAAAACACTCATCGAAGAAAACTTGAGAAGATCAACTTTTAGAAACACTCATAGGTAAAAATGGATCATCAAGAAAACCAAGTTTTCAAAACAGTCATTGGCGAAAACTGATGAATATGAACTTTTCAAAACACTGACCGGCGAAAACTAATGAATATCAAGTTTTCGAAACACTCACCGGCGAATACTGATCAATATCAAGTTTTCGAAACAAGCATTGGCGTAAAATGATTAACAAGAAAATTCAAATTTTCGAAACACTCATTGGCGAAAACTGATGAATATCAAGTTTTCAAAACACTCATCGACGAAAACTGATGAATATCAAATTTTCGAAACACTCATTGGCGAAAATTGATTAACAAGAAAATCAAGTTTTCGAAACACTCATTGGCGAAAACTGATGAATATAAAGTTTTCGAAACACTCATTGGCGAAAACTGATGAATATCAAGTTTTCGAAACACTCATCGGCGAAAACTGATGAATATCAAGTTTCCGAAACACTCACCGGCGAAAACTGATGAATATCAAGTTTTCGAAACACGCATTGGCGAAAACTGATGAATATCAAGTTTTCGAAACACTCACTGGCGAAAACTGCTAAATATCATGTTTTCGAAACACTCACCGATGAAAACTTGATAACAAGAAAATCAAGTTTTCGAAACACTCATTGGCGAAAACTGATGAATATCAAGTTTTGGAAACACTCATCGACGAAAACTGATGAATATCAAGTTTTCAAACACTCATCGGCGAAAACTGATTAACAAGAAAATCAAGGTTTCGAAACACTCGTTGGCGAAAATTGATGAATATCAAGTTTTCGAAACACTCATCAGCGAAAACTGATTAACAAGAGAATCAAGTTTTTGAAACACTCATTGGCGAAAACAAATGAATAACAAGTTTCCGAAACACTCATCGACGAAAACTGATGAATATCCAGTTTTCAGAACACTCATCTGCAAAAACTGATTAACAAGAAAATCAAGTTTTCGAAACAATCATTGGCGGAAACTGTTCAATATCAAGTTTTCGAAACACTCACTGGCGAAAACTAATCAATATCATGTTTTCGAAACACTCATCGACGAAAACTAAGGAATATCAAGTTTTCGAAACACTCATCGGCGAAAACTGATTAACAAGAAAATCAAGTTTACGAAACACTCATTGGCGAACACTGATCAATATCATCTTTTTAAAACATTCAACGGCGAAAACTGATTAACAAGAAAATCAACTTTTCAAAATACTTATTGGCGAAAACTAAAGAATATCATCTTTTTGAAATACTCACCGGCGAAAACTGATGAATATTAAGTTTTCGGAACACTCATATGCAAAAACTGTTTAACAAGAAAATCAAGTTTTCGAAACAATGATTGGGGAAAACAATCGAATATCAAGTTTTCGAAACACTCACTGGCGAAAACTAATCAATATCATGTTTTCGAAACACTCATCGACGAAAACAATGGAATATCAACTTTTTGAAACACTCATCGGCGGAAACTGATTAACAAGAAAATCAATTTTTTGAAACACTCATTGGAGAAAACTGAAGAATATCAAGTTTTTGAAACACTCACCGACGAAAGCTGCTGAATATCAAGTTTTCGAAACACTCAACGGCGAAAGCTGATTAACTAGAAAAACAAGTTTTAGAAACACTGATTCGCGAAAACTGTTGAACATCATGTTTTCGAAACAATCACCGGCGAAAACTAATGAATATCAAGTTTTCGAAACACTCGCTGGCGAAAACTGATCAATATCAAGTTTTCGAAATACTCACGGTGAAAATTGATGGATATCAAGTTTTTGAATCACTCATCGACGAAAACTGATTAACAAGAAAATCAAGTTTTCGAAACACTGATTCGCAAAAACTGATGACTATCAAGTTTTCGAACACTCATTGACAAAAACTGATGAATATCAAGTTTTCGAAACACTCATGGACGAAAACTAATTAACAAGAAAATTAGGTTTTGGAAACACTCATTAGCGAAAACTAATGAATATCAAGTTTTCGAGACACTCACCGTCGAAAATTGATCAATATCATGTTTTCGGAACAATCACTGGACGGAAACTAATTAAGCAGAAAATCTAGTTTTCGAAACACTCAATGGCGAAAATTGATGAATATCAAGATTTCAAAACACTCATCAGTGAAAACAGATTAACAAGAAAAATCAAGTTTTGGAAACACTCATTGGCGAAATTTGATCAATATCAAGTGTTCGAAACACTCATTGGCGAAAACTAATGAATATCAAGTCCTTGAAACACTCACCGACAAAATCTGATTGACAAGAAAATCAAGTTTTGGAAACACTCATTGGCGAAATCTGATCAATAACAAGTTTCCGAAACAGTCACCGGCGAAAACTGATGAATATCAAGTTTTCGAAACACTCGTCGGCGAAAATTGATTAACAAGAAAATCAAGTTCTCGAAACACTCACAACGAAAACTGATGAATATCAGGTTTTCGAAATACTCACCAGCGAAAACTGATGAATATCAAGTTTTCGAAACACTCTCCGACAAAAATTGATCAATATCAAGTTTTCGAAACACATTAGCCAAAACTGATTAACAAGAAAATCCAATTTTTCGAAACATTCTTTGGCGAAAACTGATGATTATCAAGTTTTCAAATCACTCATTGGCGAAAACTGATCAATATCAAGTTTCCGAAACACTCCGGCAAAAACTGATGAATATGAAGTTATCGAAACACTCTTCGGCGAAAATTAATAAATATCTAGTTTTCGAAACACATTGGCTAAAACTGATTAACAAGAAAATCAAATTTTCTAAAAACTCATTGGCGAAAACTGATGAATAGCAAGTTTTCGAAACACCCATCGAAGAAATATGAAGAATATCACCTTTTTGAAACACTCACCGGCAAAAGCTAATTAACAAGAAAATCAAGTTTTCAAAACACTCATTGGCGAAAACTGATAAATATCAGGTTTTTGAAACACTCATCGGTGAAAACTTATGGATATCAAGTTTTCGAAACACTTATCGGTGAAAACTGATTAACAAGAAAATCAAGTTTTCGAAACACTTATCGGGGAAAACTGATGAATATAAAGTTTTCGAAACACTCATCGACGAAAAATGATAAAAACCTAGTTTTCAAACACTCATCGGCGAAAACTGATTACCTATAAAATCAAGTTTTCGAAACACTCATTGGCGAAAACTTATGAATATCAAGTTTTAAAAACACTCATCGGTGAAAACTGATTAACAAGAAAATCAAGCTTTCGAAACAATCATTGGCGAAAACTGATGAATACCAAGTTTTCGAAACACTCTCGGCGAAAACTAAAGAATATTAAGTTTTCAAAACACACTGCAGTGAAAACTAGTGAATATCAAGTTTTCGAAACACTCTCCGGCGAAAACGAATCAATATCAATTTTTAGAAACACATTAGCTAAAACTGATTAACAAGAAAATCAAGTTTTCGAAACACTCTTTGGCGAAAACTGATGAATATCAAGTTTTCGAAACACCCATCGACGAAAAATGAAGAATATCACCTTTTTGAAACACTCAACGGCAAAAACTAATGAACAAGAAAATCAAGTTTTCAAGACACTCATTGGGGAAAATTGATTAATCTCGAGTTTTCGAATCACTAATTGGTGAAAACTTACGGATATCAAGTTTTCGAAACACTCATCGGTGAAAACAAATTAACATGAAAATCAAGTTTTCGAAACAATCATTGGCGAAAACTGATGAATATCAAGTTTTCGAAACACTCACCAGCGAAAACTGATGATTATCAAGTTTTCGAATCACTCATTGACGAAAACTAATGAATATCAAGTTTTCGATTCACTCAACGTCGAAAACTGATCAATATCAAGTTTTCGAAACACATCGGCGAAAACTGATTAACAAGAAAATCAAGTTTTCGAAACACTCATTGGTGAAAACTGATGAATATCAAGTTTTCGAAACACTCACCGGCGAAAACTGATTAACAAGAAAATCATGTTTTCGAAACACTCAATGGCGAAAACTGATGAATATCAAGTTTTCGAAACTCTCATCGGTAAAAACTGAAGATTATCAAGTTTTCGAAAAACTCATCCGCGAAAACTGATGAATATCAAGTTTTTGAAACGCTCATCGGCGAAAATTAAATAACATAAAAATCAACTTTTCAAAACACTCATTGGCGAAAACTGATGAATATGAAGTTAATCAAGTTTTCGAAACACTCATCGGCGAAAACTGATTAACAAGAAAATGAAGTTTTTGAAATAGTCAATGGCGAAAAGTGATGAATATCAAGTTTATGAAACACTAATCGACGAAAACTAAAGAATATGAACTTTTTGAAACACTCGTCGGCGAAAACTGAATAACACGAAAATCAAGTTTTTGAAACACTCATTGGCGAAAACAGATGAATATCAAGTTTTCGAAACACTCACCGACGAAAACTGATGAACATCAAGTTTTCGAAACACTCAACGGCGAAAACTGATAAACAAGAAAATCAGTTTTCGAAACACTCACCGGCAAAAACTAATGAATATCAAGTTTTTGAAACACTCACCAGCGAAAACTAATCAATATCAAGTTTTCGAAACACTCATTGTGAAAACAGATTAACAAGAAAATCAAGTTTTCGAAACACTGATTGGCGAAAAATGATAAATATCAAGTTTTCGAAACATTCATCGAAGAAAACTGATGAATATCAAGTTTCCGAAACACATTGGCGAAAACTGATTAACAAGAAAATCATGTTTTCCAAACACTCATTGGCAAAAGACTGATGAATATCAAGTTTTTGAAACACTCACTGGCGAAAACTAATGAATATCAAGTTTTCAAAACACTCACCGGTGAAAACTGATCAATATTAATCAAGTTTTCGAAACACTCATCGGCGAAAACTGATTAACAATAAAATCAAGTTTTCGAAACACTCATTGGCGAAAACTGATGAATATAAAGTTTTCGAAACACTCACCAGCGAGAACTGATGAATATCAAGTTTTTAAAACACTCATTGGTGAAAATTGATTAACAAGAAAATCAAGTTTTCTTGACACTCATTGGCGAAAACTGATGAATATCAAGTTTTCAAAACACTCATTGGCGAAAACTGATTAACAAGAAAATCAAGTTTTCGAAACACTCATAGGCAAAAACTGATGAATATCAAGTTTTCGAAACACTCATTGGCGAAAACTAATGTATATTAAGTTTTCGAAACACTCAACAGCGAAAACTAATTAACAAGAAAATCAAGTTTTCGAAACACTCATTGGCGAAAACTGATGATATAAAGTTTTCAAAACACAAATCGGTGAAAACTAATGGATATCAAGTTTTCGAAACAATCAACGGCAAAAACTGATTAACAAGAAAATCAAGTTTTCAAAACACTCGTCGACGAAAACTGATGAAAATCAAGTTTTCAAAACACTCGTCGACAAAAATTGATGTGTATCAAGTTTTTGAAACACTCGTCGACAAAAACTGATGAATATCAAGTTTTTGAAACACTCCTCGGCGAAAACTGATTAAAAAGAAAATAAAGTTTTCGGAACACTCATTGGGAAAAATTGATGAATATCAAGTATTCGAAACACTCACCGGCGAAAACTAATGAATATAAGATTTTCAAAATACTCATCGCCGAAAACTAATTTACAAGAAAATCACGTTTTCGAAACACTCATTGGCGTAAACTAATGAATATCAAGTTTTTGAAATATTCACCTATGAAAACTGATGAATATCAAGTCTTCAAAACACTCATCGGCGAAAATTGATTAACAAGAAAATCATCTTTTCGAAACACTCACCGGCGAAAACTGATCAATATCATGTTTTCGAAACACATTGGCAAAAACTGATTAACAAGAAAATCAAGTTTTCTGAACACTCATTGGCGATAACTGATGTATCAAGTTTTAGAAACACTCACTTGCGAAAACAAATGAATATCAAGAGCTCGAAACACTCACCGGCAAAAACTGATGAATATCAAGTTTTTGAAACACTCATTGGCAAAAATTGATTGACAAGAAAATGAAGTTTTTAAAACACGCACTGAGAAAAACTAATGAATATCAAGTTTTCCAAATACTCATCAACGAAAACTGTTGAATATCAAGTTTTCGAAACACTCATTGATGAAAATTAATCAACAAGAAAATCAAGTTTTTGAAACACTCACTGGCGAAAACTGATGAATATCAAGTTTTCGAAACACTCGTCAACGAAAACTGATGAAGATGAAGTCTTCGAAACACTCATCGGCGAAAACTGATTAACAAGAAAATCAAGTTTTCGAAACACTAAATGGCGAAAACTGATCAATATCATGTTTTCGAAACACTCATTGGCGAAAACTGATTATCAAGAAAATCAAGTTCTCAAAACACTCATTGGCGAAAATTCATGAATATCAAGTTTTCGTAACATTCATCGACAAAAACTAATGAATACCAAGTTTTCGAAACACTCATTGGCGAAAACTGATTAACAAGAAAATCAAGTTTTCGAAATAATCATTGGTGAAAAATGATGAATATCCAGTTTTTGAAACATTCACCGGCGAAAATTGATCAATATCAAGTTTTCGAAACACTCACTGGCGAAAACTAATAAATATCAAGTTTTCGAAACCCTCAGTGACGAAAACAAATAAATATCAAGTTTTCGAAACACTCATTGGCAAAAACTGATCAATATCAAGTTTTCGAAACACTCATCGGCGAAATCTGATTAACAAGAAAATCATGTTTTCAGAACATTCATTTGTGAAAAGTAATGAATATAAAGATTCCGAAATACTAACCGGTGAAAACTGATTAATATCAAGTTATTGAAACACTTACCGGCAGAAATTGATTACCAAAAAAATCAAGTTTTTAAAACAATCATTGGCGAAAACTGAATAATAACAAGTTTTCGAAACATTCACCGGCGAAAACTATTGAGTATCAAGTTTTCGAAGCACTCACCGTCGAAAACTGATCAATATCAAATTTTCGAAACACATTGGCGAAAACTGATTAACAAGAAAATCATGTTTTCGAAACACTCATTGACGAAAACTGATGAATATCAAGTTTTCGAAACACCCATCGACGACAAATGATGAATATCAACTTTTTGAAAGACTCATCGAGAAAACTGATTAACAAGAAAATCATGTTTTCGAAACACTCATTGGCGAAAAGTGATGAATATCAAATTTTCGAAACACTCACCAGCAAAAACTAATGAATATCAAGATTTCGAAACAATCATCGGCGAAAACTTATGAGTATCAAGTTTTCAAAGCACTCACCGGCGAAAACTGATTAACAAGAAAGTTAAGTTTTCGAAACACTCATTGGCGAAAATTGATCAATATCAAGTTTCTGAAACATTCAACGGCGAAAACTGATGAATATCAAGTTTTCGAAACACTCACCGACGAATACTAATGAATATCAAGCTTTTGAAACACTCATCGACGTAAACTGATGAATATCAAGTTTTCGAAACACTTATCGACGAAAACTGATGAATATCAAGTTTTCGAAACACTCACCGACGAAAACTGATCAATATCATGTTTTCAAAACACATTGCCAAAAACTAATTAACAAGAAAATCAAGTTTTTGAAACACTCACCGACGAAAGCTGATGAATATCAAGTTTTCGTAACACTCATCGAAGAAAACTGTTTAACCAGAAAATCAAGTTTTCAAAACACTCATTGGCAAAAACTTATGAATAACAAATTTTCGAAGCACTGACCGGCGAAAACTAATGAATATCAAGTTTTCGAAACACTCACCGGCGAAAACTGATCAATATCAATTTTTTGAAACACTCATGGGTGAAAACTGATTAAAAAAAATCATGTATTCGAAACACTTATCAGCGAAAACTGATCAATATCAAGTTTTCGAAATACGCACTGGCGAAAACTGATTAACAAGAAGATCCAGTTTTCGAAGCACTCATTGGCGAAGGCTGATGAAAATTAAGTTTTCGAAACACTTAATGGCGAAAACAGATAAATATCATGTTTTCGAAACACTCAACGAAGACAACTGATTAACAAGAAAATCAAGTTTTCGAAACACGCATTGGCGAAAACTGATGAATATCAAGTTTTCGAAACACTCACCGGTGAAAACTGATGAATATCAAGTTTTCGAAATACTCACCGGCGAAAACGGATGAATATCATGTTTTCGAAACACTCATTGGCGAAAATTGATTAACAAGAAAATCAAGTTTTCGAAACACTCATTGGCGAAAACTGATGAATATCAAGTTTTCGAAACACCCATCAACGACAAATGATGAATATCAACTTTTTGAAACACTCATCGGCGAAAACTGATTAACAAGAAAATCAAGTTTTCAAAATACTCATTGGCGAAAAATGATCAAAATCAAGTTTTCGAAACACATTGTCCAAAAAAAATTAACAAGAAAATCAAGTTTTCGAAACACTCATTGGAGAAAACTGATGAATATCAAGTTTTCGTAACACCCATCGACGAAAAATGATGAATATCAACTCTTTGAAACACTGATCGCCAAATTTCATTAACAAGAAAATCAAGTTTTCGAAACATTCATTGGCGAAAACTGATGATTGTCAAGTTTTTGAAACACTCACCAGCGAAACTAATGAATATCAAGTTTTCGAAACACATTGGCGAAAACTGATGAATATCAAGTTTGCGAAACACTCATTGGCGAAAACTGATGAATATCAAGTTTGCGAAAAACTCACCGGTCAAAAGTAATGCATATCAAGTTTTCGAAAAACTCACCGTCGAAAACTGATCAATATCAAGTTTCCAAAACACTCACCGGCGAAAACTGATCAATATCAAGTTTTCGAAACACTCATCGATGAAAACTGATGAATTTCAAGTTTTCGAAACACTCATAGACGAAATTTGAAGAATACCAAGTT
The DNA here is from genome assembly GCA_014851425.1 of Senna tora. Taxonomy (NCBI): domain Eukaryota; kingdom Viridiplantae; phylum Streptophyta; class Magnoliopsida; order Fabales; family Fabaceae; genus Senna; species Senna tora. Next base: position 19,632,182 of record CM026261.1, on the reverse strand, counting down.
TTCGAAACACTCACCGCGAAAACTTATCTATATCATGTTTTCGAAATGCATTGGCAAAAAATGATTAACAAGAAAATCAAGTTTTCGAACACACTCATTGGGAAAAACTGATGAATATCAAGTGTTCAAAACACTCATCGACGAAAATTGATCAATATCAAGTTTTCGAAACAATCATTGGCGAAAACTGATTAACAAGAAAATCAAATTCTCGAAACGCTCATTGGTGAAAACTAATAAATATCATGCTTTCAAAACACTCATCGACGAAAACTTATTAATATCAAGATTTTGAAACACTCATCGGCGAAAACTAATTAACAAGAAAATCAAGGTTTCAAAGCACTCATTGGCGAAAACTTGTGAATATCAAGTTTTCGAAACAGTCACTGGCGAAAACTGATGAATATCAAGTTTTTGAAACACTCACCTTCGAAAACTATCAATATCAAGTTTTTGAAACACATTGGCGAAAACTGATTAACAAGAAACTCAAGTTTTCGAAACACTTATTGGCGAAAACTTATGAATATCAAGTTTGCGAAACACTCACCGGCGTAAAGTAATGAATATCAAATTTTTGAAACACTCTCCGGCGAAAACTGTTCAATATCAAGTTTCCAAATTTCTCACCGGCGAAAACTGATGAATATCAAGTTTTTGAAACACTCATCGATGAAAACTAATGAATATCACGTTTTCGAAACACTCATAGATGGAAACTGAAGAATATCAAGTTTCCGAAACACTCACCGCAAAAACTTATCTTTATCATGTTTTCGAAACGCATTGGCAAAAAATAATTAACAAGAAAATCAAGTTTTCGAACACACTCATTGGCGAAAACTGATGAATATCAAGTTTTCAAAACACTCATCGGCGAAAAATGATGAATATCTAGTCTTTGAAACACTCATTGGCGAAAACTGATTAACTAGAAAATCATGTTTTCAAAACACTCATTGGTAAAAACTGATGAAAATCAAATTTTCGAAACACTCATTGACGAAAACAGATGAATATCAACTTTTTGAAACACTCACCGGCGAAAACTGACTAACAAGAAAATCAAGTTTTCGAAACACTCATTGGCGAAAACTGATGAATATCAAGTTTTCGAAACACATTGGCCAAAACTGATTAACAAGAAAATCAAGTTTTCGAAACACTCATTGGCCGAAACTGATGAATATCATGTTTTCGAAACACTCACCAGTGAAAAGTATTGAATATCAAGTTTTTGAAACACTCACCAGTGAAAACTGATCAATATCAAGTTTTCGAAACACTCATTGGCGAAAACTGATGAATATCAAGTATTCGAAACACTCATCGATGAGAACTGATGAATATCAAGTTTTCAAAACACTCATAGACGAAAACTAAAGAAAATCAAGTTTTCAAAACACTCATTGGCGAAAATTGATCTATATCATGTTTTTGAAACGCATTGGCAAAAAATGATTAACAAGAAAATCAAGTTTTCAAAACACTCATTGCAGAAAACTGATGTATATCAATTTTTCGAAACACTCATCGACGAAAATTGATGAATATCATCTTTTTGAAACACTCATTGGTGAAAACTGATACACAAGAATATAAAGTTTTCAAAACACTCGTTGGCGAAAACTGATCAATATGAAGTTATCGAAACTCTGGTCCGCGAAAATTGATGAATATCAAGTTTTCGAAATATTCATCGGCAAAAACTGATTAACAAGAAAATCAAATGTTAGAAACACTCATTGGCAAAAACTGATGAATATCAAGTTTTTGAAACACTCACCGGCAAAAACTATTGAATATAAAGTTTTCGAAACACTCACCGGCGAAAACTGATCGATATCAAGTATTTGAAACACTCATTGGCGAAAACTGATCAATATCAAGTTTCCGAAACACTCATTGGCGAAAACTGATTAATAAGAAAATCAAGTTTTCGAAACACTCATTGTCGAAAACAGATGAATATCAAGTTTTCGAAACCCTCACCGGCAAAAACTAATGAATATAAAGTTTTCGAAAGACTCACCGGCGAAAACTGATCAATATCAAGTATTTGAAACATTCATTGGCGAAAACTGATCAATATCAAGTTGTCGAAACACTCATCGGCGAAAACTGATTAGCAAGAAAAACAAGTTTTCGAAACACTCATTCGCAAAAACTAATGAATATCAAGTTTTCGAAACACTCACCGGCAAAAACTGATCAATATCAAGTTTTCGAAACACTTATTGGCGAAAACTGATGAATATCAAGTTTTCAAAAGACTGATTGGCGAAAACTAATGAATATAAAGTTTTCGAAACACTAACCGGCGAAAACTGATCAATATCAAGTATTCGAAACACTCATTGGCGAAAACTGATCAATATCAAATATTCAAAACACTCATTGGCGAAAGCTGATGAATATCAAGTTTTTGAAACACTCACCGGCGAAAACTAATAAATACCAAGTTTTCGAAACACTCACCGGCGAAATATGATCAATATCAAGTTTTCGAAACACATTGGCGAAAATTGATTACCAACAAAATCAAGTTTCTGAAACACTCATTGGCGAAAACTGATGAATATCAAGTTTTCGAAACACTCATCGACAAAAACTGATTAGCAAGAAAATCAAGTTTTCGAAACACTCATTGGCAAAAACTGATGGATATCAAGTTTTCAAAACAGTCGTCGACAAAACATATAAATATCAAGTTTTCGAACCACTCACTGGTGAAAACAAATGAATATCAAGTTTTCGAAACACTCACCGGCGAAAACTGATCAATATCAAGTTAACCAAGTTTTTTTTCGAAACACTCATTGGCGAAAAGTAATGAATATCATGTTTTCGAAACACTCATTTATGAAAACTGATGAATATCAACCGTTTGAAACCCTCATCGGCGAAAACTGATTAACAAGAAAATCAAGTTTTCGAAACACTAATTGGCGAAAACTGATGAATATCAAGTTTTCGAAAGACTCACTGGCGAAAAATAATGAATATCAAGTTTTCGAGAACTCACCGGCGAAAACTAATGAATATCAAGTTTTTGGAACACTCACCGTTGAAAACTGATCAATATAAAGTTTTTGAAACACTCATTTGCGAAAAACTGATTAACAAGAAAATCAAGTTTTCGAAACACACATTGGCGAAAACTGATGAATATGAAGTTTTCGAAACACTTATCAACGAAAACTAATGAATATCATGTTTTTGAAACACTCGTCGGCGAAAACTGATTAACAAGAAAATCATGTTTTCGAAACACTAATTGGCGAAAACTAATAAATATCAAGTTTTCGAAAGACTCGCCGGCGAAAACTGATGAATATCAATTTTTCGAAACACTCATCGGTGAAAACTTATTAACAAGAAAAATCAAGTTTTCGAAACACTCATTGGCGAAAACTGATGAATATCAAGTTTTCGAAACACTCATCGGCAAAAACTAATTAACAAGAAAATTAAGTTTTCGAAACACTCTTTGGCGAAAACTGAGGAATTTCAAGTTTTCGAAACACTCACCGGCGAAAACTAATTAATATCAAGTTTTCGAAACACTCACCGGCAAAAACTGATAAATATCAAGATTTCGAAACACTCTTTGGCGGAAACTGATTAACAACAAAATCATGTTTTCAAAACACTCTTTGGCGAAATGTGATCAATATCAAGTTTTCAAAACACTTATCGGCGAAAATTGATTAACTAGAAAATCATGTTTTCGAAACACTCATTGGCGAAAACTGATTAACAAGAAAATCAAGTTTTCGAATGTGTATAGATATATTTATCAGCACTCATAATGTAAATATTAATATCATATTGACCGTACGTCTCAATACGTACGATCTATCCTATTCACATGCAGCAAGCACACATAATATATATCCATATCATATTGACCGTACACCTCAATGCGTACGATCTATTCTATTCACATGCAGAAGTTTATATACTCAAACATATATCCCAGTTTACCTCCAACTGGACCTTGTCATTAAGTACATGTGAAGCCGACAATTCTAGAGTAGGTACATATCAAAAGTTGTAAACATATATATATATATATATATATATATATATATATATATATATATATAACTCTCACAACTTTAAAATATGTACAACAAGAAAAATCAAAATAACCAAAGGAGTCCACCCACGCGAACAAGAGCGTAAGGATGGTCTGATGTCTGTATCACTGTCCGGACGTCGATGCCTGCCCGATCCCTGTATCTAAAACATTGAAGCAGAGGGAGTGAGTGAAACAGACTCAGTGAGAAGCTTCCCATCGTCTGCGTAGCGGCGGGTACCACTACAGCTGGGGAAAGGGAATATCCACAATCACATGCGCATGAAAGTCCAGTTTATCAAACGTTATATTACGATCAGACAATATTAATATAACTTTAAAATCACAGATAAACCTACGGATCATGCTTTTCTATCATGCTTCTCGTAAACAAGCAATCACATTTTAACATATAATATGAAAACTGTAAATCACTTAACTGACCCTAGTACCAAGCTAGGGCAATGGCCTCAACGGGCAATTTATTTTAAATCTTTAACTGACCCTAGTGCCAGGCTAGGGCAATGGCCTCAACGGGCAAATCTTTTAATATATAACTGACCCTAGTGCCAGGCTAGGGCAATGGCCTCAACGGGGAAATCTTTTAATATTCAACTGACCCTAGTGCAAGGCTAGGGCAATAGCCTCATTGGGCAAATCTTTTCTGACTCGTTTCTCTCCCCGAGCTCTCAGCTAGGATTCTGACTCTATCTACCCATTTCTATCCTAAACTGACTTTACCATGGTGGTGTGAACCTCCCTATGACTCACTAATCATTTTATGAGATCGTTTTAATCCTTATGTAATAGCCAAACCCTTGATTAGATCATAACCTAGCTCTAAGGCCTTTCCTAAGTTCAATTACCATAAAACGTCGACGTTTACAAAAAACTTCTATACGATTTCTTTAATGAGTTTTTAATTAATAGGGTAAACCAAACCTTGGACTCAATCAATAACTTACCCCCTTGCTTGTACTGTTCGGCGTATCTCATGTCATCACATGGATACCCTCCAGTACCTCTTTACCTGTAGTCAAACACACATATACAAATATTTTCACATATAACAGTTTAGGAACAACAATAGCATGTTAACCACTAAGTAATTCTTACAAATAGGAAAGTAGGCAAACCACATATCCACATCCTCAATCAACCCTGTAGGGCAAGGACGGGAAACCCCTCACCTGGACGGCTTCCTTGCGCTAGTCCTGTAGTAACTCCCGCTCCAGATGAGTCGTGGTTTCCTAACGAATGCATTCATGTGGTTAACATCTCAAACTATATGCAATTCATATGCATATGACATGCTTGTGCCTAAAAATGCATCTAGACGTCGCCAAGCACCGAGTTCTTGGTCTTATCTGTCTTCCCTCTCTTCAATGAGAGTCTCAAGTGCTACATACTTGGTTTCGTATAATTATCGCTCACCTTGAATTAATTTTGGAGCCTTGGATTTGAGTTACTAAACCTCGATATGCTTCTAAATTATCCTACTTAAGGTTTCCTAATAATTACGAAGGAATTAAATTGCCATTTTAAATTTTTGGACTTTATTGTTCCGCAAGTTTCCATCCTTGAGAAACAAGTACCTAAAATAGTTCTTGATGCTTGATAGCATATTTAGAATTATTATAGGGTGTTTAAGATTGAAAAGAAGAGGTTTGGAGCCCTCAATATCACCCTTAAAGTGTAGTTGGGCAATCCGAGCAGGGACCCGGCACGTTAATGTCAAGGTTCAACCTTAGTAACCTCGGGCCAGCTCTTCACGGGTCTTGTTAAGCTAATATTTCAACAATATAATTTCAATAATTCCAATCCAAGCCTATTTCCTCAAATCCAAGCTCAATCCTGATTTTCAACAATTTACCCAAATTAGGAATATTTATAATTTCAACCCCAAATCCTTCAAAATTCGAATTCGGCTAAACCCGAGGGTATAGCCTTAATTCTTACTCCAACTAAGTGTTCAAGAACACTTCCTAGGTCTCATTCGACCCTCGAAACAACCCAATCGAGGGTGGATTGATGAAATCCCTAAAAGTGAAGAAATTGGGGGTTTCGAATGAAATTGGGGTTACCAACCTTTAATTCGATTGGTAGAAGGTGTGGAAGTTGTTGCAGTCGAGCTCCGGTGAGCTTTTCCGACGTCGGACCGCTCTCTCCGGCGACTTATCCGGCAAGATCCTCCCTCTTCTCCTTCTTCCTCCGTCCACTCCTCCCTTTCTCTCTCTATGATCTCGTCTTCTCTCTCGCTCTCCTTCTCACTTTTCTCTTTCTTTTTCTTCTTATAAACCTCACACACCCACTTAAGAATAACAATATATATATATATATATATATAATAAATAAGTAAATAAATAACTAATATAATTAGTTACTAAAATAATTAATATAATTATAATAATTAAATAAATCAATAATAAATAGATAAATAAGTGTAATTAAAAATAAATTAATTAATAATTAAATAAATAATAACTAATATGTATTTTTAATTAAATCCTTTTCCCTATTAAATTCAGGTTTCCAATTTCTTAGGTCCTGAATTGAATCCTAAAAATTATTTTCTACTTCTGTTATTTCCCTTTTATTTTATTTTAAACTTCGAAAAATCTCTCGGGTATTACAATCTTCCCCCCTTAAGAAATTCGGTCCCCGAATTTCAATTAACATACTAACCTTAGTCTTGAAATATGTGAGGATATGTCCTGCGCATCTCCGCCTCAACTTCCCACGTTGCTTCCTCAACCGAATGGTGTCGCCACAGGACTTTCACCAATGGTATTTCCTTCGATCTTAGCTTCTTCAACTGGTGATCTAAGATTTCCACTGGCATCTCCTCATACGTCAGACCTTCGGCTAGCTGTACTTCATGAGGTTAGATTACATGAGAGGGATCTGACAGGTACTTGCGAAGTATAGACATGTGAAACACCGGATGAACTCCTTCCAACTCCGCTGGCAATTCTAGACGGTAGGTAACATTTCCCACGCGTTCTAGAATCTCAAACGGTCCGATGTATCTTGGACTTAGCTTGCCTTTCTTGCCAAATCTCATCACGCCCCTCATCGGTGAAATCTTTAAGAAAACCTGCTCACCCATACCAAACTCTAACTCTCTTCTCCGGTTGTCGGCATACGACTTCTGCTTAGTCTGAGCCGTGGCAAGCCTTTCTCTAATGGACTTTATCTTGTCCAAAGCATCCTGCACAAGTTCTGGACCAACCAACTTGTCCTCTCCGACCTCGAACCACCCAATCGGGGACTTGCAATTCCAACCGTACAAAGCCTCGAAGGGTGCCATCTGAATACCGGATTGGTAACTGTTGTTGTAGGCAAACTCCGCTAATGGCAGGTATTTCTCCCACCCTCCGCTGAAATCCATAACACATGCTCTGAGCATGTCCTCTAAAATCTGAATGGTCCTCTCAGATTGCCCGTCTGTCTGGAGATGAAATGTTGTACTCAGATCAACCCTTGTCCCCAATGCCTCCTACAATGCTCTCCAGAATCGAGAGGTAAACTGTTGCCCCCTGTCAGAGATAATCGACACCGGTACTCCGTGCAACCTCACTATCTCTGATAGGTACAACTGGGCATACTGACCCACTCCGTAAGTGGTCTTAATTGGCAGGAAATGGGCGGACTTGGTCATCTGATCAACGATTACCCAAACTGAATCGAATCCCCTCTGTGATCGCAGCAATCCTGTCACAAAATCCATAGTAATTCTCTTCCACTTCCATTTAGGAATTTCTATCTGTTGAAGTGTTCCGGCGGGCTTTTGGTGTTCAGCCTTAACCTGCTGACACACTAAACATCTAGATACGTAGTCTGCCACATCCTTCTTCATACCATTCCACCAGTATAATTCTCTTAGATCCTGATACATCTTATTACTACCCGGATGGATAGTGTACGCTATCTTGTGTGCCTCATCAAGAATTCTTTCTTTCAAACCATCCACCATAGGTACACACAATCGTCCTTCCAATCGGAGTATGCCATTGTCATCTATGGAGAATCGGACGTCGTCCTTCTCCCCCTTAACCACTGTATCTCTGATCTGTTTGAGGTCGGCGTCTTGATCTTGCTTGGATTTAACCTCTTCGACTAAAGCTGACTTGGCTTGGACATGGGCTAGAAACAAGTCGGAGTCTCCAATTCCAAACTGAGTTCCAGACTGTTCCAGCTCATGTATTTCCCGAATTAACGACCTTCGTACTTCACTGATATGGGCTAAGCTACCCATTGACTTTCGGCTTAGAACGTCTGCCACCACATTCGCCTTACCAGGATGGTACAAAATCATGCAGTCATAGTCTTTCAACAATTCCATCAACTTGCGTTGTCTCAGATTTAGATCTCTCTGCTCGAAAATGTACTTAAGGCTCTTGTGGTCTGTGTATACCTCACATGTTTCGCCATAAAGGTAATGCCTCCAAATATTTAAGGCAAATACCACCGCTGCCATTTCAAGATCATGAGTTGGGAAGTTCATTTCGTGCTTCCGGAGTTGCCTAGACGCATAAGCAATCACCTTGCCATGCTGCATAAGAACACACCCTAACCCAACTCGTGAAGCATCACAGTACACCACATACCCTCTGGTGCCCTCAGGAAGAGCCAACACCAGTGCTGTAGTGAGACTTTCCTTCAGTTTCTGAAAACTCTCTTCACACTTGTTATCCCACACAAACTTTACCCCTTTCTGAGTTAGCTTTGTAAGAGGTGCAGCAACCTTCGAAAAGTCCTACACAAACCTTCTATAGTATCCAGCCAAACCTAGAAAACTACGAATCTCCGTGACTGAGGTAGGCTGGGACCAATTCTTCACTGCTTCTACTTTACTCGGGTCAACATGGATTCCCTCTGAAGATACCACGTGACCGAGAAATGCAACTTTATCAAGCCAAAACTCACATTTTGAAAACTTAGCATACAATTTCTCTTCTCTCAGCTTCTCTTCTCTTGGAATAAACTAGAACGTCATCTATGAATACAATGACAAGCCGGTCTAGAAATGGCTTCAAAACCCGATTCATCATATCCATAAAAGCTGCTGGTGCATTAGTTAGCCCGAACGACATGACTAGAAACTCAAAATGGCCGTATCGGGTTCGAAAAGCAGTCTTGGGCACATCTTCTTTTCTAATCTTCAGCTGATGATACCCTGATCGTAGATCGGTCTTTGAAAACCTCTTAGCACCTTGCAACTGGTCGAACATATCATCGATTCTTGGTAGTGGATATTGATTGCGGACCGTTACCTTATTCAACTTTCGGTAATCGATACACAATCTTAAAGTTCCATCCTTCTTCTTCACGAATAGAACTGGTGCACCCCAAGGTGAAAAACTGGGTCTGATGAAACCCTTATCAAGTAATTCTTGTAACTGCGTGTATAGCTCCTTTGGAGCCATTCTATAGGGTAGTGTGGAAATCGACTGAGTACCCGGTAAACGCGCAATCTCAAATTCAATCTCTCGATCAGGCGGCAAACTAGGCAAATCGTCAGGAAATACATTAAGAAATTCCCGAACCGCCGGTACCTAATTCGCAGGAAGTACTTCTTTCGTAGTATCCCTCACAAAAGCCAGATATCCTTTACACCCTTTCTCGAGTAGCTTGGAAGCTTTCATTGCTGAAATTAGACTCGGATATGGTGCAGCACCATCACCCCTCACCACAAAGGGTTCTTCATCCAGCATATTGAATTTCAAACACTTCGCCCTGCAATCAACTACTGCATGACAAGATGCCAACCAATCCATACCCAGAATGACATCCAGGTCTACCATGTATAGTAGTCGTAGGTCCACAACTGTTTCATGACCCTCGAGCACAACCACACATGACTCATAAACGTACTTGACTTGTACTGATTCACTCATCGGAGTAGAGACCATTTCTGTCTCCTTCAACCTAGTCGAGCTTTTCTCAACTTTCCATGCAAATGCATGTGAGATGTAGGAATGTGTTGAACCAGAATCAAATAATACAAGAGGCTGGAGAGAGCATACTGAAAGTGTACCTATCACTACTGCATTTGAGGCATGTGCATCCTGTCGAGACAAAGCAAACACCCGTGCCTGTCCTCCCCCTGGTGCACCTGGTCCTTTACCTCCTGCTCCTGCTCCTGCTCCTCTACCTCTGCCCGCTCCTGAAGTGTTGACTTGGGGTGGTACAATTCTAACTGGTGGGGCTGCGATTGGAGTACTACCCGGAGTAGGATTGCTCTTGACACTCGTATTACTCTTCCTCTGTGGACATTCCTTAGCCATATGCCCAAACTGACCACAGTTGTAACAACCTGCCTTTGTGACTCTACACTCTCCAAAATGGAATCTCCCACATGTTCCACACTCCGGTTTCTGGTTACCGCCCTGGCTACTGCCTTTGAACCTCTGCCCACATTGTGTGTTACTCCTCCCATAACTTGTGGTGGTAATGACAGTCTGCCCACCAACTTGCCCTGCATAATTTGGAATTGCACTAGAACCACCTGTTGTCCTTTGCTTCTTCTTCCACCCCTATCCATCATTGCCTGTCAGTAACTTATTCTTGGGATTTGCCGACGTCCCAAATTTCTTTCTATTTTCAATCACCCTAGCACAATCAGCAGCCTGTACTAGAGTTTCAAATTGACCACATTGCGGTAGTAAAACTACGAACAATGGCTCTACCAACCTGTGCATAAACCTCTTGATCAACTCCCTCTCATCAGGAACCAATTCAAGAGCATATTGAGCTACCTCCGTGAACTGCAGCTCAAACTCAGTCACTGACATATTCGGCGTCATCCACAAGTCCTCAAATTGTTGACGCTTGGCATACCTCGTTCCTTCAAATAGAAACCGACCCAAGAATTCCCTCTGAAAATCTTCCCAGGTTATAGGAGTAACTCTCCTTGCATATCTCTTCTGTACTGACTCAAACCAAACTCGTGCAACACCTCTTAACTGAAATGAGGCAAGTTCCACCATCTCTCCTCCTGGACACCTCAGTAACTGCCCAATTCTGATTATATCACGGAGGTAATGTTGAGGGTCCTCCTTGGTTTCGGTTCCACAAAAGGTAGGCAGATTCAGCTTCAGGAATTTAGTAATCGGTAATTCCCTCGGAACTCCCCTCGGTCCCCGGGGCACGTCCCTTTGTTGCCATTCCCTTCTTGGTTCTTCCTCCCTTTCCTCAAACATTTCAGCTTCCTGTTCAGCCGATATCACTTGCTCCTCTTCCTCGCCGACAACTAAACGGCGGACTTCTTTCTGAATTTGGCGGGTCATTTCAGCTCTCAACTCTTGAAATCCCGCAGTCAGCATCTCAGCCACTGACGGAGCACCCGTCTCAACCTGTGGCTCTGGGGTTTCTTGCCTATGCACTTCTCTTCCTTGTGTCCTACCACGACCGCGACCACGGCCTCTTGCTCGACCCTTGGGAGGCATTCTCTCCTCTCGAACGGATTCCTCATCAGTACGTGCAGGGACTCTACCGCCCCTCCTAGCCTGCCTAGTAGTCGGCGACATCCCTGTACTGCACAAAAACGTCACCTGATAAGCATTTGGATAATCTATCATAGATTAAGAAGGAATGAAAGAAAGGCTGATTCAAATTATCCTGGGTACTCCCACAAGTGCCTGTTTAATGCAACGTTGTGCCCGAGTTTCACAACGAAGCTTAGACCGACACACGATTATACCAATGGCTTCACATGACTTAAAGAATAACCAGGCTCTGATACGAAGTTTGTCACGACCCCAAATCGGGAGTACGTGACCGGCACGAGAATAGATTTTTACCTCTAAACCCGTAAGCCTTACCCTGTAAACATAACTATAACTTCCCTGCTATACAAACAATATATATATATATCATAATAGTGGCCACACCTCACTAGTGGCCTAATTAACCTGCAATCCGCGGTTCGCTCAATACCGCTTTAGCTCAATCGAGTGTATAGATATATTTATCAGCACTCTTAATGTAAATATTAATATCATATTGACCGTACTTCTCAATACGTACGATCTATCCTATTCACATGCAGCAAGCACACATAATATATATCCATATCATATTGACCGTACACCTCAATGCGTACGATCTATCCTATTCACATGTAGAAGTTTATATACTCGAACATATATCCTAGTTTACCCCCAACTGGACCCTGTCTTTAAGTACATGTGAAGCTGACAATTCTAGAGTAGGTACATATCAAAAGCTGTAAATATATATATATATACAACTCTCAAAACATTAAAATATGTACAACAAGAGAAATCAAAATAACCAAAGGAGTCCACCCACGCGAACAAGAGCGTAAGGATGGTCTGATGTCTGTATCACTGTCCGGACGTCGATGCCTGCTCGATACCTGTATCTGAAACATTGAAGCAGAGGAAGTGAGGGAAACAGACTCAGTGAGAAACTTCCCATCCTCGGCGTAGCGGGGGGTACCACTACAGATGGGTAAAGGGAAACACCCACAATCACATGCGCATGAAAGTCCAGTTTATCAAATGTTATATTACGATCAGGCAATATTAATATAACTTTAAAATCACACCGGCGAAACACTCATCGGCGAAAACTGTTTAACAAGAAAATCAAGTGTTCGAAACACTCATTGGCGAAAACTGATGAACATTAAGTTTTCGAAACAACTACCGGTGAAAACTAATGAATATCAAGTTTTCGAAACACTCACCAGAAAATCAAGTTTTTGAAACACTCATTGGCGAAAATTGATTAACAAGAAAATCAAGTTTTCGAAACACTCATATGCGAAAGCTGATCATTATCAAGTTTTCGAAACACTCATCGGCGAAAACAGATTAATAATAAAATCAAGTTTTCGAAACACTCATTGGCAAAAACTGATGAATATCAAGTTTTCGAAACACTCACCGGCGAAAACCGATTGACAAGAAAATCATGTTTTCGAAACACTAATAGGCAAAAACTGATTAATATCAAGTTTTCGAAACACTCACCGACAAAAACTGATGAATATCAAATTTTTAAAACACTCATCGGCGAAAACTGATTAACAAGAAAATCAAAATTTCGATACACTCATTGGCGAAAACTGATGAATATCAAGTTTTCGAAACACTCAATCACGAAAACTGATCAATATCAAGTTTTCGAAACACTCACCGGCAAAAATTAATGAATATCATGTTTTTGAAACACTCACCGGCGAAAACTGATGAATATCAAATTTTCGAAACACTCATTGGCGAAAATTGATGAATATCAAGTTTTCGAAACACTCATCGGCAAAAACTGATTAACAAGAAAATCAAGTTTTTAAAACACTCATTGGTGAAAATTGATGAATATCAAGTTTTCGAAACACTCATCGGCGAAAACTGATGAATATTATGTTTTCGAAACACTCACATGCGAAAAACTGATTAACAGGAAAATAAAAATTTCGAAACACTCATTGACGAAAACTGATGAATATCATGGTTGTCAAACACTCATCGGCGAAAATTGATGAAAATCAAGATTTCGAAACACTCATTGGCGAAAACTGATGAGTATCAAGTTTTGAAACACTCATTGGCCAAAACTGATAAATATCAAGTTTTCGAAACACTCAATGGCGAAAACTAATGAATATCAAGTTTTCGAAACACTCACCCGCGACAACTTATCAATATCAAGTTTTCGAAACAGTCAATGGCGAAAACTGATCAATATCAAGTTTTTGAAACAATCACCGGCGAAAACTAATGAATATCAAGTTTTCGAAACACTCACCGGCGAAAACAGATCAATATCAAGTTTCCAAAACACTCATCGGAGAAAACTGATTAACAAGAAAATCAAGTTTCTGAAACACTCATTGGCGAAACCTAATGAATATCAAGTTTTCGAAACACTCACAGGCGAAAACTCATGAAGATCAAGTTTTCGAAACACTAACCGACGAAAACTGATCAATATCAAGATGTCGCAACACTTATTGGCGAATACTGGTTAACAAGAAAATCAAGTTTTCAAAACACTCATTGGTGAAAATTGATGAATATCAAGTTTATGAAAGACTCACCGGTGAAAACTGATGAATATCAATTTTTTGAAACACTCATCGGCAAAAATTGAATAACAAGAAAATCAAGTTTTCGAAACACTCATTGGCAAAACTGATGAATATCAAGTTTTCGAAACACTCATTGGCGAAAACTGATGAATATCAAGTTTTTGATACACTCATTGATGAACACTGATGAATATCAAGTTTTCAAAACACTCACCGGTAAAAACTGATGAATATCATGTATTCAAAAAACTCACCGGAGAAAACTGATGAATATCAAGTTTTTGAAACTCTCACCGGCGAAAACCAATTAACAAGAAAATCAAGTTTTTGTAACACTTATTGGCGAAAGCTGATGAATATCAAGTTTTCGAAACACTCACCAGCAAAACGTTATCAATATGAAGTTTTCGAAACGCTCACTGACATAAACTTATGAATATCAAGTTTTTGATACACTAATAGGCGAAAAGTAATTAACAAGAAAATCAAGTTTTGGAAATATTCATTGGCAAAAACTGATAAATATCAATTTTTCGAAACACTCATTGGCGAAAACTGATGAATATCAAGTTTTCGAAACACTCACCGGCGAAAATTGATGAAAATCATGTTTTCGACACACTCACAGGGGAAAACTAATGAATATCAAGTTTTCGAAACACTCACAGGCAAAAGCTGATGAATATCAAGTTTTCGAAACACTCATTGGCAAAAACTGTTGAATATCATGTTTTTGAAACACAAACTGGCGAAAACTGATTAATATCAAGTTTTCGAAACACTCACCGGCGTAAGCTGATGAATATCAAGTTTTCGAAACACTCATCGGCGAAAACTGATTAACAAGAAAACCAAGTTTTCGAAACAATCATTGGCGAAAAATGATTTTTATCAAGTTTTCGAATCACTAATTTGCGAGAACTGATGAAAATCAAGTTTTTGAAACACTCATTGGCGAAAACTGATGAATATCAATTGTTCGAAACACTCAACGACGAAAACTGATTAACAAAAAAAATCAAGTTTTGGAAACAATCACCCGCGAAAACTGATTAACAAGAAAATCAAGTTTTCGAAACACTAATTGGCGAAAACTGATGAATATCAAGTTTTCTAAACACTCATTGACGAAAACTGATTAACAAAAAAAATCAAGTTTTGGAAACAATCACCGGCGAAAACTGATGAATATAAACTTTCCAAAACACTCATTGACCAAAATTGATGAATATCAACTTTTTGAAACACTCATCGGCGAAAACTGATTAACAAGAAAATCAAGTTTTTGAAAGACTCATTGGCGAAAACTGATGAATATCAAGTTTCCGAAACAGTCATTGGCAAAAACCGATGAATACCAAGTTTTCCAAACACTCACTGGCATAAACTAATGAATATAAAGTTTTCGAAACACTCATTGGCGAAAACTGATGAATATCATGTTTTCGAAACACTCAACGGCGAAAACTGATAAATATCAAGTTTTCGAAACACTCATCGGCAAAAACTGGTAAATCTCAAATTTTCAAAACACTCATTGGCAAAAACTAATGAATATCAAGTTTTCGAAACACTCACCGGCGAAAACTGATGAATATCAAGTTTTCGAAACACTCATTGGCGAAAACTGATTAACAAGAAAATCAAGTTTTCGAAACATTGATTAGCGAAAACTGATAAATATCAAGTTATCGAAACACTCATCGACGAAAACTGATTAACAAGAAAATCAAGTTTTCGAAAGAGTCATTGGCAATAACGATGAATATGATGTTTTCGAAACACTCACCGACGAAAACTGATTGACAAGAAAATCATGTTTTCGAAACTCTCATTGTCGAAAACTGATGAATATCAAGTTTTCAAAAGACTCATCGGCGAAAACTGATTAACAAGAAAATCAAGTTATCGAAACACTCACCGGCGATAACTGATGAATATCAAGTTTTTGAAACAGCAATCGGTGAAAACTGATGAATATCATGTTTTTCAAACACTCATCGGCCCGAACTAATGAATAAAAGGTTTCCCAAACATTAACCGGCGAAAACTGGTGAATATCAAGTTTTTGAAACAATCATTGGCGAAAACTGATTAACAAGAAAATTAAGTTTTCGAAACACTCATTGGCGAAAACTAATGAATATCAAGTTTCCGAAACACTCACTGGCGAAAACTGATGAATATCAAGTTTTCGAATCACTCATCGGCAAAAACTGATAAAAAGGAAAATCAAGTTTTCGAAACACTAAACGGCGAAAACTGATGTATATAAAGTTTTTAAAACACTCATCGGCGGAAACTGATTAACGAGAAATTCATGTTTTTGAAATACTCATTGGAAAAAACTGATGAATATTAACCTTTCGAAACACTCAATGGGGAAACCTGATGAATATCAAGTTTTCCAAACACTCACTGGCGTAAACTAATGAATATCAAGTTTTCGAAACACTCATTGGCGAAAACTGATGAATATTAAGTTTTCGAAACACTGACCAACGAAAACTCATGAATATCAAGTTTTCGAAACACTCACCAACGAAAATTGATCAATATCATGTTTTTGAAACACTCATTGGCGAAAACTGATGAATATCAAGTTTTCGAAACACTCATCGACGAAAACTGATGAATATCAAGTTTTCGAAACACTCACCGGCGAAAACTAAATAATATCAAGTTTTGGAAACACTAACGGCGAAAACTGATCATCATCAAGTTTTCGAAACACTCATTGGCGAAAACTAATTAACAAAAAAATTAACTTTATGAAACACTCATTGGCGAAAACTAAAGAATATCAAGTATTCGAAACACTCATCGGCAAAAACTGATTAACAAGAAAATCAAGTTTTCGAAACACTCATTGGCTAAAACTGATAAATAACAAGTTTTAAAAACACTAATCGGCGAAAACTGATGAATATCAAGTTTTTGAAACACACACTGGCGAAAACTGATCATTATCAAGTTTTCGAACCACTCTTTGGCGAAAACTAATGAATATCAAGTTTTCAAAACACTCATCGGCGAAAAACTGATTAACAAGAAAATCAATTTTTCGAAAGAGTCATTGGCGAAAACTGATGAATACCATGTTTTCGAAACACTCACCGGCGAAATTTGATTGACAAAAAAATCAAGTTTTCAAAAAACTCATTGGCAAAAACTGATGAATATCAAGTTTTCGAAACACTCATTCGCGAAAACTGAAGAATATCAAGTTTTCGAAACACTAATCGGCGAAAACTGATGAATATCAAGTTTCCGAAACACTAATCGGCGAAAACTGATGAATATCAAGTTTTTGAAACACTCATCAGTGAAAACTGATTAACTAGAAAATCAAGTTTTCAAAACACTGATTGGCGAAAACTGATGAATATCAAGTTTCCGAAACACTCACCGACGAAAACTGATGAATATCAAGTTTTCGAAACACTCACCGTCGAAAACTAATGAAAATCAAGTTTTTGAAACACTCACCGGCGAAAATTGATGAATATCAAGTTTTCGAAACACTCATCGGCGAAAACTGGTTTACGAAAAAATCAAGTTTTCGAAACACTCATCGGCAAGAACTGAGAAATATCAACTTTTTGAAACACTAATTGGCAAAAACTGATTAACAAGAACATCAAGTTTTCAAAACACTCTTTGACGAAAACTGATGAATATCAAGTTTTCAAAACACTCATGGGCAAAAACTGATGAATATCATGTTTCCCAAACACTCTTCGACGAAAACTAATGAATATCAAGTTTTCGAAACACTCACCGGTGAAAACTGATGAATATCAAGTTTTCGAAACACTCACCAGCAAAAACTCATGAATATCAAGTTTTCGAAACACTCACCGGCAAAAACTGATCAATATCAAGTTTTCGAAACACTCATTGGCGAAAACTGATGAATATTATGTTTTCGAAACACTCATCGACGAAAACTGATGAATATCAACTTTTTGAAACACTCAACGACGAAAACTGATTAACTAAAAAACCAAGGTTTCGAAGCACTCATTGGCGAAAACTGATGAATATCAAGTTTTCGAAATACTCATCTGCGAAAACTGATTAACAAGAAAATCAAGTTTTCAAAACACTCAATGGCAAAAACTGATGAATATCAAGTTTTCGAAACACTCACCAGCGAAAACTAAATAATATCAAGTTTTGGGAACACTCACGGCGAAAACTGATCAATATCAAGTTTTCGAAACACTCATTGGCGAAAATTGATTAACAAGAAAATCAACTTTATGAAACACTCATCGCCAAAAACTGATCAATATCAAGTTTTCGAAACACTCATCGGCGAAAACTGGTCAACAAGAAAATCAATTTTTCGAAACACTCATTGGAAAATACTGATGAATATTAAGTTTTCGAAACAATTATCGACGAAAACTGATGAATATCAACTTTTTGAAACACTCATCGGCGAGAACTGACTAACAAGAAAATCAAGTTTTCGAATCACTCATTGGCGAAAACTAATGATATCATGTTTTCGAAACAGTCACCGGCGAAAACTGATGAATATCATGTTTTCGAAGCACTCATTGGCGAGAACTGATTAACACGAAAATCAAGTTTTCGAAACACTCATCGTCGAAAACTGATTTACAAGAAAATCAAGTTTTCGAAACACTCATTGGTGAAAACTGATGAATTTCAAGTTTTCGAAACACTCACTGGCGAAAAGTGATGAATATCAAGTTTTCGAAACACTCACCGGCGAAAACTGATGAATATCAAGTTTTCGAAACACTCATCGGCGAAAACTGATAAATATCAAGTTCTCGAAACACTCATTGGCGAAAACTGGTTAATAAGAAAATCAAGATTTCGAAACGCTCCTTGGCGAAAACTGATGAATATCAAATTTTCGAAACACTGATTTGCGAAAACGGATGAATATCAGGTTTTGGAAACACTCACCGGCGAAAACTAATCAATATCAAGTTTTCGAAACACTCACTGGCGAATATTGATGAATATCAAGTTTTCGAAACACTCATCGGCGAAAACTGATTTACAAAAAAGTCAAGTTTTCAAAACAATCATTGGTGAAAACTGATGAATATCAAATTTTCGAAACACTCATCGGCAAAAATTGATTAACAAGAAAATCAAGTTTTCGAAACACTCATTGGCAAAAATTGATGAATAATGAAGTTTCTGAAACACTCATTGGCGAAAACTGATGAATATCAAGCTTTCGAAACACTCATCGTCGAAAACTGATAAATATTAAGTTTTCGAAACACTCATTGGCGAAAACTGATTGACAAGAACATCAAGTTTTCGAAACACTCATTGGCGAAAACTGACGAATATCAAGTTTTCGAAACACTCTCCGGCGAAAACAAAGGAATATCAAATTTTCGAATCACTCACAGGCAAAAACTTATCAATATCAAAATTTTGAAACACTCATTGGTCAAAACTGGTTAAAAAGAAATTCAAGTTTTCGAAACATTGATTGGCGAAAACTAATGAATATCAAGTTTTTGAAACACCCACTAGCGAAAACTGATGAATATCATGTTTTCGTAACACCCATCGGCGAAAACTTATCAATATCAAGTTTTTGAAACACTCATTGGCGAAAACTAATGAATATCAAGTTTTCGAAACACTAACCAGCAAAAACTAATGAATATCAAGTTTTCGTAACACTCACCGGCGAAATATGATGAATATCAAGTTTTCGAAAGACTCATCGGCGAGAACTAATTAACAAGAAAATCAAGTTTTCGAAACACTCAGTCGCGAAAATAGATGAATATCAAGTTTTCGAAACACTCATTTGCGAAAACGGATGAATATCAGGTTTTGGAAACACTCACCAACGAAAACTAATCAATATCAAGTTTTCGAAACACTCACTGGCGAATATTGATGAATATCAAGTTTTCGAAACACTCATCGGCGAAAACTGATTTACAAAAAAGTCAAGTTTTCAAAACAATCATTGGTGAAAACTAATGAATATCAAGTTTTCGAAACACTCATTGGCGAAAATTGATTCACAAGAAAATCAAGTTTTCGAAACACTCATTGGCAAAAATTGATGAATAATCAAGTTTCTGAAACACTCATTGGCGAAAACTGATGAATATCAAGCTTTCGAAACACTCATCGTCGAAAACTGATAAATATCAAGTTTTCGAAACACTCATTGGCGAAAACTGATTGACAAGAACATCAAGTTTTCGAAACACTCATTGGCGAAAACTGACGAATATCAAGTTTTCGAAACACTCTCCGGCGAAAACAAAGGAATATCAAATTTTCGAATCACTCACAGGCAAAAACTGATCAATATCAAAATTTCGAAACACTCATTGGTCAAAACTGGTTAAAAAGAAATTCAAGTTTTCGAAACATTGATTGGCGAAAACTAATGAATATCAAGTTTTTGAAACACCCACTAGCGAAAACTGATGAATATCATGTTTTCGTAACACCCATCGGCGAAAACTTATCAATATCAAGTTTTTTAAACACTAATTGGCGAAAACTGATGAATATCAAGTTTTCGAAACACTAACCAGCAAAAACTAATGAATATCAAGTTTTCGAAACACTCACCGGCGAAATATGATGAATATCAAGTTTTCGAAACACTCATCGGCGAGAACTAATTAACAAGAAAATCAAGTTTTCGAAACACTCAGTCGCGAAAATAGATGAATATCAAGTTTTCGAAACACTCATTTGCGAAAACGGATGAATATCAGGTTTTGGAAACACTCACCGGCGAAAACTAATCAATATCAAGTTTTCGAAACACTCACTGGCGAATATTGATGAATATCAAGTTTTCGAAACACTCATCGGCGAAAACTGATTTACAAAAAAGTCAAGTTTTCAAAACAATCATTGGTGAAAACCGATGAATATCAAGTTTTCGAAACACTCATCGGCAAAAATTGATTAACAAGAAAATAAAGTTTTTGAAACACTCATTGGCAAACATTGATGAATAATGAAGTTTCTGAAACACTCATTGGCGAAAACTGATGAATATCAAGCTTTCGAAACACCCATCGTCGAAAACTGATAAATATCAAGTTTTCGAAACACTCATTGGCGAAAACTGATTGACAAGAACATCAAGTTTTCGAAACACTCATTGGCGAAAACTGACGAATATCAAGTTTTCGAAACACTCTCCGGCGAAAACAAAGGAATATCAAATTTTCGAATCACTCACAGGCAAAACTGATCAATATCAAAATTTCGAAACACTCATTGGTCAAAACTGGTTAAAAAGAAATTCAAGTTTTCGAAACATTGATTGGCGAAAACTAATGAATATCAAGTTTTTGAAACACCCACTAGCGAAAACTGATGAATATCATGTTTTCGTAACACCCATCGGCGAAAACTTATCAATATCAAGTTTTTGAAACACTCATTGGCGAAAACTAATGAATATCAAGTTTTCGAAACACCAACCAGCAAAAACTAACGAATGTCAAGTTTTCGAAACACTCACCGGCGAAATATGATGAATATCAAGTTTTCGAAACACTCATCGGCGAGAACTAATTAACAAGAAAATCAAGTTTTCGAAACACTCAGTCGCGAAAATAGATGAATATTAAGTTTTCGAAACACTCACCGGCGAAAGCTGATCAATCTCAGGTTTTCGAAACACTCATTGGCGAAAATTGATTAACAAGCAAATCAATTTTTCGAAGCACTCATTTTGCGAAAACTGATGAATATAAAGTTTTTGAAACACTCATTGGCAAAAATTAATGAAAATTGACATTTTGAAACACTCATCGGCGAAAACTGATTAACAAGAAAATTAAGTTTTCGAAAACCTAATTGCCGAATACTGATTAATATCAAGTTTTCGAAACACTCACAGGCGAAAACTTATGAATATCAAGTTTTCGGAAGACTCATCGGAGAAAATTGATTAAAAAGAAAATCAAGTTTTCGAAACACTCCTTGGCGAAAACTGATGAATATCCATATTTCGAAACACTCACCGGCGAAAACTAATGAATATCAAGTTTTCAAAACACTGATCGGCGAAAAGTGATTAACAAGAAAATCAAGTTTTCGAAGCACTCATTGGCGAAAACTGATGAATATCAAGTTTTCGAAACACTCATCGGCGAAAACTGATGAATTGCAAGTTTTCGAAACACTTACCGGCCGAAAATAATCAATATCATATTTTTGAAACACTCATTGGCGAAAATTTGTTTACAAGAAAATCAAGTTTTCGAAACAGTCATTGGCGAAAACCGATGAATATCAAGTTTTCGACATACAAACAAACGATAACTAATGAATATCAAGTTTTCGAAACACTCAACGGCGAAAACCGATCTATATCAGGATTTCGAAACACTCATCGGCAAAAACTGGTTAGCAAGAAAATCAAGTTTTCGAAACACTCATTGGCGAAAACTAATGAATATCAAGTTTTCGAAACACTCACCGGCGAAAACAAATTAATATCAAATTTTCGAAACACTCATTGGCGAAAACTCATTAACAAGAAAATCAATTTTTCAAAACACTCATTGGCAAAAACTGATGAATATAAAGTTTTCGAAACACTCATCGACGAAAACTAATGAATATAAGCTTTTTCAAACACTCATCGGCGAGAACTGATCAACAAGAAAATCATGTTTTCGAAGCACTCTTTGGCGAAAACTGGTGAATATCAAGTTTTCGAAACACTCACCGGCAAAAACTGATGAATATCAAGATTTCGAAACACTCATCAGCGAAAACTGATAAACAAGAAAATCAAGTTTTCGAAACACTCATTGGCGAAAACCGATGATTATCAAGCTTTCGAAACACTCACTGGCTAAAACTGATGAATATTAAGTTTTCGAAACACTCATTGGCGAAAGCTGATTAACAAGAAAATCGTGAATTGGAAACACTTATTGGAGAAAACTGATGAATATCAAGTTTTCGAAACACTCATTGGTGAAAATTAATGAATATCAAGTTTTCGAAACACTCACCTGCGAAAACCGATGAATATCAATTTTTTGAAACACTCACCATTGAAAACAGATCAACAAGAAAATCAAATTTTCGAAACACTCATTGGCGAAAACTGATTAACAAGAAAATCAATTATTCGAAACCCTGAATTGCAAAAACTGATGAAAATAATGTTTTCGAAACACTCATCGACGAGAACTATCAATATCAGCTTTTTGAAACACTCATCTGCGAGAAATGATTAAAAAGAAAATCAAGTTTTCGAAGCACTCATTGGCGAAAACTAATGAATATCAAGTTTTCGAAACACTCACTGGCAAAAACTGATGAATATCAATTTTTCGAAACACTCATCGGCGAAAACTAATTAACAAGAAAATAAAGTTTTCGAAATAATCAGTGGTGAAAACTGATGAATATCAAGTTTTTGAAACACTCACCGGCAAGACCTGATCAATATCAAGTTTTATAAACACACATTGGCGAAAACTGGTTAACAAGAAAATCAAGTTTTCGAAACACTCATTGGCGAAAACTGATGAATATCAAGTTTTCGAAACACTCACCGGCGAAAACAAACGAATATCAAGTTTTCGAAACACTCACCGGCGAAAACTTATCAATATCAAGATTTCGAAACCCTCATTGGTGAAAACTGGTTAACAGGAAAATCATGTTTTCGAAACATTCATTGGCGAAAACTAATGAATATCAAGTTTATAAAACAATCACTAGCGAAAACAGATGAATATCATGTTTTCGAAACACTCATCGGCGAAAACTTATCAATATCAAGTTTTCGAAACACTCACTGGCGAAAACTGGTTAACAAGAAAATCAAGTTTTCAAAACACCCATAGGCGAAATCTAATGAATATCAAGTTTTCGAAACACACACCAGCGAAAACTATTGAATATCAGGTTTTCGAAACACTCACCGGCGAAAACTGATTAACAAGAAAATCAAGTTTTCGAAACACTCATTGGCGAAAACTGATGAATATCAAGTTTTCGAAATACTCACCAGCGAAAATTGATCAATATCAATTTTCGAAACACTCATCAATGAAAACTGATAAACAAGAAAATCAAGTTTTCGAAACACTCACCGGCGAAAACTGATGAATATCAAGTTTTCGAAACACTCATCGGCAAAAACTGATGAATATCAAGTTTTTGAAACAGTCACCGGCGAAAACTGATCATTATCAAGATTTCAAAACACTCATCAATGAAAACTGATAAACAAGAAAATCAAGTTTTCGAAACACTCACCGGCGAAAACTGATGAATATCAAGTTCTCGAAACACTCACCAGCCAAAACTGATCAATATCAAGTTTTCGAAACACTCATTGTAGAAAACTGACGAATATCAGGATTTCGAAACACTCATTCGCGAAAACTGATAAATATCAAGTTTTCGAAAGACTCACCGGCGAAAACTGAGGAATATCAATTTTTCGAAACACTCATCGGCGAAAACTGATTAACAAGAAAATCAATTTTTCGAAACACTCAGTGGCAAAAACTTTTGAATATAAAGTTTTTGAAACACTCACCAGCGAAAACTAATGAATATCAAGTTTTCGAAACACTCATCGGCGAAAACTGATGAATATCAAGTTTTCGAAACAATCATCGGCGAAACGTGATTAACAAGAAAATCAAGTTTTTGAAACACTCATTAGCGAAAACTGATGACTATCAAGTTTTCGAAACACTCACAAGCGGAAACTAATGAATATTTAGTTTTTGAAACACTCATTGACGAAAACTAATGAATATCAAGTTTTTGAAACACTCACCGGCGAAAATTGATCAATATAAAGTTTTCGACACACTCATTAGCGAAAACTGATTAACAAGAAATTGAAATTTTCGAAACAAGCATTGGCGAAAATTGATGAATATCAAGTATTCGAAACACTGATTGGCGAAAACTGATGAATATCATGTTTTCGAAACACTCACCGGCGAAAACTGATGAATATCAAGTTTTCGAAACACTCACCGACGAAAACTGATGAATATCAAGTTTTCGAAACACTTACCGCCGAAAATTGATTAATAAGAAAATCAAGTTTTCAAAACACTAATCGGCGAAAATTAATGAAGATCATGTTTTTGAAACACTCATCGGCAAAAACTGATTAACAAGAAAATCAAGTTTTCGAAACACTCACTGGCGAACACTGATGAATATCATGTTTCCGAAACACTAACCGACGAAAACTAATGAATATCAAGTTTTCAAAATACTCACCGGTGAAAACTGATGAATATCAAGGTTTCGAAACACTCATTTGCGAAAACTGAAGAATATCAACTTTTCGAAACACTCATTGGCGAAAATTGATGAATATCATGTTTTCGAAACACTCACTGGCGAAAACTGATCAATATGATGTTTTCAAAACACTCATTGGCTAAAATTGATTAACCAGAAAATGAAGTCTTCAAAACACTCATTGGCGAAAACTGATGAATATCAAGTTTTCGAAACACTCATTGGCGAAAATGATGAATATCAAGTTTTCGAAACACTCACCGGCAAAAACTAATGAATATAAAGTTTTTGAAACACTCACCGGCGAAAACAGATGAAACTCAAGTTTTCGAAACACTCATCGGCGAAAACTGATTAACAAGAAAATCAAGTTTTAGAAACAATTGGTGCCAATAATTGATGACTATCATTATTTTCGAAACACTCACCTGCGACAACTAATCAATATCAAGTTTTCGAAACACTTCCTAGCAAAAACGGATGAATATCAAGTTTTCGAAACACTCATTGGCGAAAAAGTGATCAACAACAAAATCAAGTTTTCGAAACACTCATTGGCAAAAACTAATGAATATCAACTTTTTGAAACACTCATTGGCGAAAACTAATGAATATCAAGTTTTCGAAACACTCATTGGCGAAAAGTGATGAATATCAAGTTTTCGAAACACTCACCGGCGAAAACTGATGAATATCAAGTTTTCAAATCACTCAATGGCGAGAAAATGATTGAAAAGAAAATCAATTTTTCAAAACAATCATTGGCGAAAACTGATGAATATCAAGTTTTTGAAACACTCATTGGCGAAAACTAATGAATATAAAGTTTTCGAAACACTTATTGGCGAAAACTAATGAATATCAAGTTTTCGAAATACTCACCGGTGAAAACTGATCAATATCAAGTTTTCGAAACACTCAATGGCGAGAAAAGGATTGACAAGAAAATCAATTTTTCGAAAAAATCATTGGCGAAAACTGATGAATATCATGTTTTCAAAACACTCACCGGTGAAAACTAATGAATATCAAGTTTTCGAAACAGTCAACTGTGAAAACTGATGAATATCAAGTTTTCGAAACACTCATCGGCGAAAATTGATTAACCAGAAAATTAAGTTTTCGAAACAATGATTTGCGAAAATTGATTAACAAGAATATCAAGTTTTCGAAACTCTCGCCGGCGAAAACTAATGTATATTATGTTTTCGAAAAAGTCACTGGCGAAAACTAATGAATATCAAGTTTTTGAAACACTCACCGGCAAAAATTCATGAATATAAAGTTTTCGACACCCTCATTAGCGAAAACTGATTAACAAGAATTTGAAGTTTTCAAAACACGCATTGGCGAAAATTGATGAATATCAAGTTTTCGAAACACTGATTGGCGAAAATTGATGAATATCAAGTTTTCGAAACACTCACCGGCGAAAACTAATGAATATTATGTTTTCGAAACACTCACCGGCAAAAACTGATGAATATGATGTTTTCGAAACACTCATCGACAAAAACTGATTAACAAGAAAATCAAGTTTTCGAAACACTCATTGGCGAATACTGATGAATATCAAGTTTTCTAAACACTCAACGGCAAAAACTGATGAATATCAAGTTTTTGACACACTCATCGGCGAAAACTGATTAACATGTTTTCGAAATACTCATTGGTGAAAATTAATGTGTATAAAGTTTTCATAACACTCGCCAGGGTAAACTAATGAATATCAAGTTTTCGAAACACTGACAGGCGAAAACTGATCAATATCAAGTTTCCGAAACACTCCTTGGCGAAAATTGATTAACAAGAAAATCAATTTTTCGAAACACTCATTGTGCGAAAACTGATGAATATAAAGTTTTTGAAACACACATCGACAAAAACTAATGAATATCAGCTTTTTGAAACACTCATCGGCGAAAATTGATTACCAAGAAAATCAAGTTTTTAAAACACTCTTTGGCAAAAACTGTTGAAAATCATGTTTCCGAAACACTCACCGGAGAAAATTCATGACTATCATGTTTTCGAAACACTCATCGGCGAAAACTAATTATTAAGAAAATCAAGTTTTCGAAACACTCATTGGCGAAAATTGATGAATATCAAGTTTTCGAAACACTCACCGGTGAAAACTGATTAACGAGATGATCAAGTTTTCGAAACAGTCATTGGCGAAAACTGATGAATATCAACTTTCTGAAACACTAATCGGCGAAAATTGAGGAATATCATGTTTTCGAAACACTCATCGGTGAAAACAGATTAACAAGATAATCATGTTTTCGAAACACTCACCGGCGACAACTGATGAGTATCAAGTTTTCGAAACACTCATCGGCAAAAATTGATTAACAAGAAAATCAAGTTTCCGAAACCCTCATTGGCGAAAATTTATGCATATCAAGATTTCGACACACTCGTTAACAAAAACTAACGAATATCAAGTCTTCAAAACACTCACCGGCGAAAACTGATGATTATCATGTTGTAGATACACTCATTGGCGAAAACTGACCAACAAGAAAATCCAGTTTTCAAAACACTTATTAGGGAAACTTAATGATTATCAAGTTTTCGGAACACTCATTGACGAAAACTAATGAATATTATGTTTTCGAAACACTCATCGGCGAAAACTGATGAATATCAAGTTTTCGAAACACTCATTGGTGAAAACTGATGAATATCAAGTTTTCGAAACACTCATCGGCGAAAACTGATTAACAAGAAAATCAAGTTTTCGAAACACTCATCGGCGAAAACTGATGAATATCAAGTTTTCGAAACACTCATAGGCGAAAAGTGATTAACAAGAAAATCAAGTTTTCGAAACACTCACCCGCGAAAACTAATTAATATTAAGTTTTTGAAACAATGAATGCCGAAAACTAATGAATATCAAGTTTTTAAAACACTCACCGGCGAAAATTGATCAATATATAGTTTTTGACACACTCATTAGAGAAAACTGATTAACAAGGAACTGAAGCTTTCGAAACTCGCATTGGCGAAAATTATTGAATATCAAGTTTTCGAAACACTTATTTGCGAAAACAGATGAATATCAAGTTTTCCAAACAATCACCGGCGAAAGCTAATGTATATTAAGTAGTCGAAACACTCATCGGCAAAAACTGATGATTATGAAGTTATCGAAACACTCATTGGCAAAAACTGAAGAATATCAAGTTTTCGAAATAGTTACAAGCGAAAATTGATGAATATCATGTTTTCGAAACACTCATCGGCAAAAACTGATTAACAAGAAAATCAAGTTTTCGAAACACTCATTGGCGAAAACTAACGAATATCAAGTTTTCGAAACACTCACCGGCAAAAACTAATGAATATCAAGTTTTCCAAAAACACTCACCGGCGAAAACTGATGAATATCAAGTTTTCGAAACACCCCTTGGCGAAAACTTATTAACAAGAAAATCAATTTTTCGTAATACTCATTTGGCGAAATCTGATGAATATAAAGTTTTCGTAACACTCATCGACGAAAACTGATGAATATCAAGTTTTTGAACCACTCATCGGCGATAACTAATTAACAAGAAAATCAATTTTTCAAAACTCTCATTGGCGAAAACTGATGAATATCAAATTTCCGAAACACTCACTGGCGAAAACTGATTAATATCAAGTTTTCGAAACACTCATCGGCAAAAACTGATTAACAAGAAAATCATCTTTTCGAAACACTCATTGGCGAAAACTGATGAATATCAAGTTTTCGAAACACTCACCGGCGAAAACTGATGAATATCAAGTTTTCGAAACACTCACCGACGAAAACTGATCAATAATAATTTTCGAAACACTCATCGGCGAAAACTGATTAACAAGAAAATCTAGTTTTCAAAACACTGATTGCCGAAAATTGATAAATATCAAGTTTTTGAAATAGTCATTGGCGAAAACTGATTAACAAGAAAATCAAGTTTTGAAACACTCATTGGCGAAAACGAATGAATATCAAGTTTTCGAAACATTCACCCGCGAAAACTGATGAATATCAAGTTTTCGAAACACTCATCGGCGAAAACTGATGAATATCATGTTTTCGAAACACTCAACGACGAAAACTAATGAATATCAAGTTTTCAAAACACTCACCGGCGAAAAACTGATGAATATCAAGTTTTCGAAACACTCTTCGGCGAAAACTGATTAACAAGAAAATCCAGTTTTTGAAACACTTAGTGCCGATAACTGATGAATATCATGTTTTGGAAACACTCATCGGCGAAAACTGATCAATATCAAGTTTTCGAAACACTCACTAGCAAAAACGGATCAATATCAATTTTCGAAACACTCAATGGCGAAAAATTGATGAATATCAAGGTTTTGAAACACTCATTGGCGAAAACTAACGAATATCAAGTTTTCGAAACACTCACCGGCAAAAACTAATGAATATCAAGTTTTCCAAAAACAATCACCGGCAAAAACTGATCAATATCAAGTTTTCGAAACAATCATTGGCGAAAACTGATAAATATCAAGTTTTTGAAACACTCATTGGCGAAAACTGATGAATATCAAGTTTTAGAAACACTCACCAGCGAAAACTAATGAATATCAAGTTTTCGAAACACTCACGGCGAAAACTGATGAATATCAAGTTTTTTCGAAACACTCAACGACGAAAACTGATTAACAAGAAAATCAAGTTTTCGAAACACTCATTGGCGAAAATTGATGAACATCAACTTTTCATAACACTCACCAGCGAATACTGATGAATATCAAGTTTTCGAAATACTCATCGGCGAAAACTGATTTACAAGAAAATCAAGTTTTCGAAACACTCACCGGCGAAACTGATTAACAAGAAAATCAAGTTTTTGAAAGGCTCATTGGCGAAAACTGATGAATATCATGTTTTCAAAAAACTCATTGGCGAAAACTGATGAATATCAAGTTTTTGAAACACTCATTAGCGAAAACTTATGAATATCAAGTTTTCGAAAAACTCATCGGTAAAAACTGATTAACAAGAATATCAAGTTTTCGACACATTCATTGCCGAAAACTAATGAATATCAAGTTTTTGAAACAATCATTTGCGAAAACTAATGGAAATCACGTTTTCGAAACACTCATCGGCGAAAAGTGGTGAATATCAAGTTTTCGAAACACTCACCGACGAAAACTGATGAATATCAAGTTTTTGAAATACTCACCGGCCAAAACTAATCAATATCAATTTTTCGAAACGCTCATCGGCGAAAACTGATTAACAAGAAAATCATGTTTTCGAAACAGTCATTGGCGAAAACTGATGAATATCAAGTTTTCGAAACACTCACCGGCGAAAACTGATCAATATCATGTTTTTGAAACCCTCACCGGCGAAAACTGATTAACAAGAAAATGAAGTTTTCAAAACACTCATTGGCGAAAACTGATGACTATTTAGTTTTTGAAACACTCATTGGCAAAAGCTGATGAATATCAAGTGTTCGACACATTCACCGGCGAAAACTAATGAATATCAAGTTTTCGAAACACTCACTGGCGAAAACTGATCAATATCAAGTTTTCGAAACACTCATTAGCAAAAATTGGTTAACAAGAAAATCAAGTTTCGAAACACTCATTGGAGAAAACTAATGAATATCAAGTTTTTGAAAAACTCACCGGTGAAAACTGATGAATATCAAGTTTCTGAAACACTAATCGGCGAAAACTAATGAATATCAAGTTTTCGAAAAACTCATTGGCGAAAATTAATGAATATGAAGTTTTCGAAAGACGCACCGGCGAAAACTGATGAATATCAACTTTTCGAAACACTCATTGGCGAAAATTGATTCACAAGAAGATCAAGTTTTCGAAACAATTATTGGCGAAAATTGATGAGTATCATGTTTTCAAAACACTCACCGACGAAAACTAATGAATATCATGTTTTCAAAACCCTCACCGGCGAAAACTGATCAATATCATGTTTTTGAAACACTCATTGGCGAAAACTAGTTAACAAGAAAATCATGTTTTCGAAACAATCAATGGGGAAAACTGATCATTATCAAGTTTTCGAAACACTCATCGACGAAAACTGATTAACAAGAAAATCAAGTATTCTAAACACTCATTGGCGAAAACTGATGAATATCAAGTTTTCGAAACACTCATTGAAGAAAACTGATGAATATCAAGTTTTCGAAACACTCACCGGCGAAAACTGATGAATATCAAGTTTTCGAAACACTCATTGGCGAAAACTGATCAAAATCAAGTTTTCTAAACACTCAATAGCGAAAGCTAATGAATTTAAAGTTTTCGAAACACTCACTGGCGAAAACTGATCAATATCAAGTTTTCGAAACACTCGTTGGCGAAAACTGATGAGTATTAAGTTTTCGAAACACTCATCGACGAAAACTGATGAATATCAAGTTTTCGAAACACTCACCGGCGAAAACTGATTACCAAGAAAATCAAGTTTTTGAAGCACTCATTGGTGAAAACTGATGAATATCAAGTTTTCGAAGCACTCACGGGCGAAAACTAATGAATATCAAGTTTTCGAAACACTAATTGGCGAAAACTGATTAACAACAATATCAAGTTTTCGAAACACTCAGCAGGGAAAGCTAATGAATTTAAAGTTTTCGTAACACTCACTGGCGAAAGTTGATCAATATCATGTTTTTGAAACACTCGTTGGTGAAAACTGATGAATATAAAGTTTTCGATACACTTATCGACGAAAACTGATGAATATCAACTTTTTGAAACATTCAAGGGCGAGATCTGATCATAAAGAAAATCAATTTTTCGAAACACACATTGGCGTAAACTGATGAAAATCAAGTTTTCGAAACACTCACCTTAGAAAACTAATTATTATCAAGTTTTCGAAACACTCACCGGCGAAAACTAATCAATATCAAGTTTTTGAAACACTCATTGGCGAAAACTTATTAACAAGAAAATCATGTTTTCGAAACTCTCTTTGGCGAAAACTGATAAATATCTAGTTTTCGAAAGACTCGCCGGCGAAAACTGATGAATAACAATTTTTTGAAACACTCATCGGCGAAAAGTGATGAACAAGAAAATCAAGTTTTCGAAACACTCATTGGCAAAAACTGATGAATATCAAGTTTTCGAAACACTCACTGGCAAACACTGATCAACAAGAAAATCAAGTTTTCGAAGCACTCACCAACGAAAACTAATGAATATCAAGTTTTTGAAACACTGACCGACAAAAACTGATCAATTTCATGTTTTTGAAACACTCTTTGGCGATAATAGATTGACAGGAAAATTAAGTATTCGAAACACTCATAGGCGAAAATTGTTCATTATCTAGTTTCCGAAACACTAATCGGCGAAAAGTGATGAATATCACGTTTTTGAAACACTCATTGGCGAAAACTAATTAACAAGAAAATCAAGTTTTCGAAACACTGATTGGCGAAAACTGATGAATATCAAGTTTTCGAAACACTATCCGGCGAAAACTAATGAATATCAAGTTCTCGAAACACTGACCGGCGAAAACTGATCAATATCATGTTTTCGAAACACTCATTGGCGAAAACTGGTTAACAAAAAAATCATGTTTTCGAAACAATCATTGGGGAAAACTGATCATTACCAAGTTTTCGAAACACTCATCGACGAAAACTGATTAACAAGAAAATCAAGTATTCAAAACACGCATTGGCGAAAACTGATGAATATCAAGTTTTCGAAACACTTATTGGTGAAAAATGATCAATATCAAGTTTTCGAAACACTTATTGGCGAAAACTGATTTATAAGAAAATCAACTTTTTTAAAAACTCATTGGCAAAAACTGATGAATATTAAGTTTTTGAAACACTCATCGAAGAAAACTGATGATTACCCACTTTTTGAAACACTCATCGACGAGAACTGATTAACAAGGAAATCTAGTTTTCGAAGCACTCCTTGGCGAAAACTGGTGAATATCAAGTTTTCGAAACACTCTCCGGCGAAAATTGATGAATATCAAGTTTTCGAAATACTCATCAGTGAAAAATGATTAACAAGAAAATCAAGTTTTCAAAACACTCATTGGCGAAAACTAATGAATATCAAGTTTTCGAAATAGTCACCGACGAAAACTAATGAATATCAAGTTTTCATAACACTCAACGGCGAATATTGATCAATATCAAGTTTTCGAAACACTCATTGGCGAAAACTGAATAATAAGAAAATCGAGTTTTTGAAACACTCATTGGAGAAAATTAATGAATATCAAGTTCTCAAAACAGTCATCGACAAAAACAGATGAATATCAAGTTTTTGAAACACTCACCGGCGAAAACTGATTAACAAGAAAATCAAGTTTTTAAAACACTCATTCGCGAAAACTGATGAATATCAAGTTTTCGAAACACCCATCGGAGAAAACTAATGAATATCAAGTTTTTGAAACACTCACTGGCGAAAACTGATGAATATCAAGTCTTCGAAACACTCATCGGCGAAAACTAATTAACAGAAAAATTAAGTTTTCGAAACACTCATTGGCGAAAACTGATGAATATCAAGTTTTCGAAACACTCACCAACGAAAACTAATGAATATCAAATTTTCGAAACACTCACCGGCGAAAACTGATCAATATCAAGTTTTCGAAACACTCATTGGCGAAAACTGATTAACAAGAAAATCAAGTTTTTGAAACACTCATTGGCAAAAACTGATGAATATCAAGTTTTCGAAACACTCACCACCGAAAACTAATGAATATCAAGTTTTCGAAACACTCATTTGCGAAAATTGATTAACAAGAAAATCAATTTTTTGAAATTCTCATTGGTGAAAACTGATGAATATAAAGTTTTCGAAACACACATCGACGAAAACTGATGAATATCAACTTTTTGAAACACTCATCGGCGAGAACTGATTAACAAGAAAATCCAGTTTTCGAAGCACTCATTGGCGAAATCTGATTGACATGAAAATCAAGTTTTCGAAACACTCATTGGCGAAATCTGATTGACATGAATATCAAGTATTCGAAACACTTATCGGCGAAAACTAATTAATAAGAGAATCAAGTTTTTGAAACACTAAATGGCGAAAAATGATGAATATCAAGTTTTCCAAACGCTCACTGGCAAAAACTAATGAATTTCAAGTTTCCGAAACACTCATTCACAAAAATTAATCAATTTCAAGTTTTCAGAACACTAATCGGCGAAAACTGATTGACAAGAAAATCACGTTTTCGAAACACACTTTGGCGAAAACTGATGAATATCAAGTTTTCAAAACACTCATCAACGAAAATTGATTGACAAGAAAATCAAGTTTTTGAAACACTCAATGGAGAAAACTGATCAAAGTCAAGTGTTCGAAACACTCATTTGGGAAAACTGATGAATATCAAGTTTTCGAAACACTCACCGGCGAAAACTAATTAATATCAAGTTTTCGAAACACTCATCGGCGAAAACTGATGAATATCAAGTTTTCGAAACACTCATTGGCGAAAGTTGATGAATATCAAGTTTTCGAAACACTCACTGGCGAAAACTGATCAATATGAAGTTTTCAAAACACTCATTGGCTAAAATTGATTAACCAGAAAATGAAGTCTTCAAAACACTCATTGGCGAAAACTGATGAATATCAAGTTTTCAAAACACTCACCGGCGAAAACAGATGAATATCAAGTTTCCGAGACACTAATCGATGAAAATTGATGACTATCAAGTTTTCGAAACACTCATCGGCGAAAACTGATTAACAAGAAAATTAAGTTTTCGAAATAATCATTTGCGAAAATTGATTAACAAGAATATCAAGTTTTCGAAACTCTCACCGGCGAAAACTAATGTATATTAAGTTTTTGAAACACTCACTGCGAAAACTAATGAATATCAAGATTTTGAAACACTAACCGGTGAAAATTCATCGATATAAAGTTTTCGACACCCTCATTAGCGAAAACTGATTAACAAGAAATTGAAGTTTCCAAAACACGCATTGGCGAAAATTGATGAATATCAAGTTTTCGAAACACTGATTGGCGAGAACTGATGAATATCAAGTTTTCGAAACACTCACCGGCGAAAACAAATTTATATTAAGTATTCGAAACACTCACCGGCGAAAACTAATGAATATCAAGTTTTCGAAACACTAACTGGCGAAAACTTATGAATATCAAGTTTTCGAAACACTCATTTGCAAAAAATGATTAACAAGAAAATCAAGTTCTCGAAACAATTATTGGCGAGAAATGATGAATATCAATATTTTGAAACACTAATCTGTGAAAATTGATGAATATCAAGTTTCCAAAACACTAATCGGCAAAAACTGATGAATATCAAGTTTTCGAAACTATCATTGGCGAAAACTGATGAAAATCAAGTGTTCGAAACACTCATTGGCGAAAATTGAAGAATATCAAGTTTTCGAAACACTCACTGGCGAAAACTGATCAATATGAAGTTTTCAAAACACTCATTGGCTAAAATTGATTAACCAGAAAATGAAGTCTTCAAAACACTCATTGGCGAAAACTGATGAATATCAAGTTTTCAAAACACTCATTGGCGAAAATGAAGAATATCAAGTTTTCGAAACACTCACCGGCGAAAACTAATGAATATCAAGTTTTCGAAACACTCATTGGCGAAAACTGATGAATATCAAGTTTTCGAAACAGTCACTGGCGAAAACTGATTAACAAGAAAATCAAGTTTGCGAAGCACTCATTGGTGAAAACTGATGAATATCAAGTTTTCGAAACACTCACAGGCGAAAATTAATGAATATCAAGTTTTTGAAACATTCACCGGCAAGCACTG
Source organism: Senna tora (assembly GCA_014851425.1). NCBI lineage: Eukaryota > Viridiplantae > Streptophyta > Magnoliopsida > Fabales > Fabaceae > Senna > Senna tora. The sequence goes on along the minus strand of CM026261.1, from coordinate 19,595,911 downwards.
ATCAATATCAAGTTTTCGAAACTCTCATTGGCGAGAAAATGATTAACAAGAAAATAAATTTTTCGAAACACTCGTTGGCGAAAACTGATGAATATCATGTTTTCGAAACGCTCATTGGCGAAAACTGATGAATATCAAGTTTTCGAAACACTCATTGGGGAAAACTAATGAATATCAAGTTTTCGAAACACTCACCGGCGAAAACTGATCAATATCAAGTTTTCGAAACACTCAATGGCGAGAAAATGATTGACAAGAAAATCAATTTTTCCAACAATCATTGGCGAAAACTGATGAATATCAAGTTTTCGAAACACTCATCGGTGAAAATTGATTAAGAAGAAAATTAAGTTTTCGAAACAATCATTTGCGAAAATTGATTAACAAGAATATCAAGTTTTCGAAACTCTCACCGGCGAAAACTAATGTATATTAAGTTTTCGAAACACTCACTGGCGAAAACTAATGAATATCAAGATTTTGAAACACTAACCGGTGAAAATTGATCAATATAAAGTTTTCGACACACTCATTAGAGAAAACTGATTAACAAGAAATTGAAGTTTTCGAAACACGCATTGGCGAAAATTGTTGAATATCAAGTTTTCGAAACACTGATTGGAGAAAACTGATGAATATGAAGTTTTAGAAACACCACCGGCGAAAACTAATGAATATCAAGTATTCGAAAGACTTACCGCCAAAAACTGATGAATATGAAGTTTTCGAAACACTCATCGGCGAAAACTGATCAATATCAAGTTTTCGAAATATTCATCGGCGAAAATTGATTAACAAGAAAATGTAGTTTTCGAAACACTCATTGGTGAAAACTGATGAATATCTAGTTTTCGAAACACTCAATGGCGAAAACTGATGAATATCAAGTTTTCGAAACATTGATTGGCAAAAACTGATGAATATCAAGTTTTCGATACTCTCATTTGCGAAAACTGAAGAATATCAAGTTTTCGAAACACTCATTGGCGAAAATTGATGAATATCAAGTTTTCGAAACACTCACTGGCGAAAACTGATCAATATGAAGTTTCCAAAACACTCATTGGCTAAAATTGATTAACCAGAAAATGAAGTCTTCAAAACACTCATTGGCGAAAACTGATGAATATCAAGTTTTCAAAACACTCATTGGCGAAAATGAAGAATATCAAGTTTTTGAAACACTCACCGGCAAAAATTAATGAGTATCAAGTTTTCGAAACACTCACCGGCGAAAACAGATGAAAATCAATTTTTCGAAACAGTCATCGGCGAAAACTGATTAACAAGAAAATCAATTTTTCGAAACACTCATTGCGAAAACTGATGAATATCAAGATTTTGGAAACACTCAACGGCGAAAATTAATGAATATCAAGTTTTCGAAACAATCACCGGCGAAAACTGATCAATATCAAGTTTTCGAAACACTCAATGGCGAGAAAATGATTAACAAGAAAATCAATTTTTCGAAACACTCATTGGCGAAAACTGATGAATATCATGTTTTTGAAACACTCATTGGCAAAAACTAATGAATATCTAGTTTTCGAAATACTCATTGGTGAAAACCAATGAATATCAAGTTTTCGAAACACTCACCGGCGAAAACTGATGAATATCAAGTTTTCGAAATACTCAATGGCGAGAAAATGATTGACAAGAAAATCAATTTTTCAAACAATCATTGGCGAAAACTGATGAATATCAAGTTTACGAAACACTCACCGGCGAAAACTAATGAATATCAAATTTTCGAAACACTCATCGGTGAAAATTGATTAAGAAGAAAATTAAGTTTTCGAAACAATCATTTGCGAAAATTGATTAACAAGCATATCAAGTTTTCGAAACTCTCACCGGCGAAAACTAATGTATATTAAGTTTTCGAAACACTCACTAGCGAAAACTAATGAATATCAAGATTTTGAAACACTAATCGGTGAAAATTCATCAATATAAAGTTTTCGACACCCTCATTAGCGAAAACTGATTAACAAGAAATTTAAGTTTCCAAAACACGCATTGGCGAAAATTGATGAATATCAAGTTTTCGAAACACTGATTGGCGAAAACTGATGAATATCAAGTTTTTGAAACACTCACCGCCGAAAACTAATGAATATAAAGTTTCCGGAACACTCACGAGCGAAAACTGATGAATATCAAGTTTTTGAAACACTCATCGACGAAAACTGGTCAATATCAAGTTTTCGAAATATTCATTGGCGAAAATTGATTAACAAGAAAATCAAGTTTTCGAAACACTCATTGGCGAAAACTGATGAATATCAAGTTTTCGAAACACACATTGGTGAAAACTGATGAATATCAAGATTTCGAAATACTCACTGGTGAGAATTGATGAATATCAAGTTTTCGAAACACTCATCAGGGAACACTGATTAACACGAAAATCAAGTTTTCAAAACACTCATTGGCGATAGCTGATGAATATCAAGTTTTCGAAACACTCATTGGCAAACACTGATTAACACGAAAATCAAGTTTTTGAAACAGTCATTGGCGAAAACTGATGAATATCAAGTTTTCGAAACACTCATCGGCGAAAACTAATTAACAAGAAAATCAAGTTTTCGAAACGCTCATTGGCGAAAATTGACTTTTAGTGACGACTTTCAGTGGCGACTCAGAAAAGTCGTCACTGAAAGTCAACCTTCAGTGATGACTCGAGAAAGTCGCCCCTGAAAGTCGACCTTCAAGGGCGACTCAAAATAGTCGTCCCCGAAGGTCCACCATCAGTGGCGAAAAGCGTCGCCACTAAAAGTCCACCTTCAGTGGCGAAAAAAGTCGCCATTGAAAGTCCATCCTCAGTGAAAGTCTAACTTCAGTGGCGACTCAAAAATATTGCCACTGAAAGGCCACCTTCAGTGATTAGAATTCCATGTCGCCACTGGAGGTAGACCTTTCGTGACGACAATTCCATGTCGCCACCGAAGGTTCTCCTTCAGTGGCGAAAAAATTCGCCACTGATAGTCCACCTTCAGTGACAACAATTCCATGTCGCCACCGAAGGTCCACTATAAGAAAATTCACTAGAAGTCTACCTTCAGTGTCGCCACTAAAAATCCACCTTCAGTGACGACTTGAAAAAAGTGGCCACTGAAAGTCTACCTTCAATGACGACTCAAAAAAGTCGCCACTGAAAGTCGACTTTCAGTGACGATAATTCCATGTTGCCACCAAAGGTAGGAAACCGAATAAATATTTTAGAATCAAATTATATAACAAAAATTGACATATGGCTCAGTGGTTGCTGTAGAAAACACTATGCATCATGTCCCACCTTCGAATCCGTCGATGCGCCAAATTTGAAAAATATAAGGTGGTCGGCAACCGGCAGCGGGCAATGGAGGTCCGGCGGCCGGCGGCAGATGTCCAGCGATCGGCGTCCGGTGGCGGAGTTGCGGAGGTCTTCACCGACTGTTGGAGTTCCGGCAAGTGGTTTCAGCGGCGACGAAAATTTGCCACAAAAATTGGTTTCGGTGGCGACATTATAAAGTCGCCACTCAAGGTCTTTTCACTGGCGACAAAAAGTCGCCACCAAAAACTCCAAATTTTATTGTTGTTTTAGTGACGAAAATTAACCTTCTTCGGTGGCGACTTTTGTCGCCACTGAAAGTACCTTCAGTGCGACTTCGAAAGTCGTCACTATCGGGCTTCAGTTGCGGACTTTTCAGTGACAACTTTTATGTCGCCAATGAAACTTTTCAGTGATGACTTTTGGACTTTCAGTGACGAAAAAAGTCGCCACCGAAACCCATATTTGTTGTAGTGTGATGAATATCAAGTTTTCGAAACACTCACTAGCGAAAATTGATTAACAAGAAAATAAAGTTTTCGAAACCCTCACTGGCGAAAACTGATGAGTATCAAGTTTCCGAAACACTCACCAGCAAAAACTGATTAACAAGAAAATCAAATTTTCGAAACACTCATTGGCGAAAACTGATGAATATCAAGTTTCCGAAACACTCAACGGCGAATACTGATGAATATCACGATTCTGAAACACTGATCGGCAAAAACTGATGAATATCAAGGGTTTGAAACAAGCATCGGCGAAAACTGATTAACAAGGAAATCATGTTTTCGAAACACTCATTGGCGAAAACTGATGAATATCAAGTTTTCGAAACACTAACCGGCTAAAACTGATTAACAAGAAAATCATGTATTTGAAACACTCATCGGTCAAAACTGATGAATATCTAGTTTTCGAGACACTCACCGGCAAAAACTGATAAATATCAAGTTATCGAAACACTCATTGGCGAAAACTGATTAACAAGAAAATAATGTTTTCGAAACACTCATTGGTGAAAACTGATGAATATCAAGTTTTCGAAACACTCATTGGCGAAATCTGAAGAATATCAAGTTTTCGAAACACTCATCGGCGAAAACAGATTAACAATAAAATCAAGTTTTCGAAACACTCATTGGCGAAAATAGATGAATATCAAGTTTTCGAAACACTCACTGGCAAAAACTGATGAATATCAAGTTTTTGAAACACATATTGGCGAACACTAATTAACACGAAAATCAAGTTTACGAAACACTCATTGGCGAAAACTGATGAATATCATGTTTTCGAAACACACACCAACGAAAATTGATGAATATCAAGTTTTCGAGACACTCATCGGTGAAAACTGATTAACAAGAAAATCAAGTTTTCCAAACACTCAATGGAGAAAATAGATGAATATCAAGTTTTGAAAACACTCACCGGCGAAAATAGATTAACAAGAAAATCAAGTTTTCGAAACACTCAATGGCGAATAAAGATAAATATCAAGTTTTCGAAACAGTCACCAGCAAAAACTGATGAATATCAAGTTTTCGAAATACTCACCAACAAAAACTAATTAACAAGAATATCAAGTTTCTGAAACACTCACCGGCAGAAACTGATTAATATGAAGTTTTCGAATCACTCATTGGAGAAAACTGATGAATATCAAGTTTTCAAAACACTCATTGGCTAACACAGACGCATATCAAGTTTTCGAAACCCTCATTGGCGAGAACTAATTAACTAGAAAATCAAGTTTTCGAAACACACATTTGCGAAAACGGATGAATATCAACTTTTTGAAACACTCACCGGCGAAAACTGAAGAATATCAAGTTTTCGAAACAGTCATTGGCGAAAACTGATGAATATCATGTTTTTGAAACACTCACCGGCGAAAACTGATGAATATCAAGTTTTCGAAACACTCATCGGCGAACACTGATTAACACAAAAATTAAGTTTTCAAAACACTCATTTGCGAAAGCTGATGAATATCAACTTTTCAAAACACTCATCGGCGAACACTGATAAACACGAAAATCAAGTTTTCGAAACACTCATTGGCGAAAACTGATTCATATCAAGTTTTTGAAACACTCACCAACGAAAATTGATGAATATCAAGTTTTCGAAACACTCATTGACGAAAACAGATTAACAAGAAAATCAAGATCTTGAAACACTCATTGGCAAAAACTGATGAATATCATGTTTTCGAAACACTCACTACCGAAAACTTGTTAACAAGAAGATAAATTTTTCCAAACACTCATTGGCGAAAATTGATGAATATCAAGATTTTGAAATAGTCACCGGCAAAAACTAATGAATATCAGGTTTTCGAAACACTCACCGGCGAAAACTAATTAACAAGAAAATCAATTTTTCGAAACACTCACTAGGGTAAACTGATTAATATCAAGTTTCTGAAACACTCACCGGCAGAAACTGATTAATATGAAGTTTTCGAATCACTCATTGGAGAAAACTGATGAATATCAAGTTTTTAAAACACTCATTGGCGAGAACTAAATAACAAGAAAATCAAGTATTCGAAACACACATTGGTGAAAACTGATGAATATCAAGTTTTCGAAACACTCACGGGCGAAAACTGATGAACATCAAGTTTTCGAAACAGTCATTGTCGAAAAATGATTAATATCAAGTTTTTGAAACACTCACCAGGGGAAACTGATGAATATCAAGTTTTCGAAACACTCATCGGCGAACACTGATTAAAACAAAAATCAAGTTTTCGAAACACTCATCGGCGAACACTGGTTAACACGAAAGTCAAGTTTTCGAAACACACAATGGCGAAAACTGATGAATACCAAGTTTTCGAAATACTCACCGACAAAAATTGATGAATATCATGTTTTCGAAACACTAATCGGCGAAAACTGATTGACAAGAAAATCAAGTTTTCGAAAAACTCATTGGCGAAAACTGATGAATATCATGTTTTCGAAAGACTCACTAGCGAAAACTGATTAACAAGAAAATCATGTTTTCGAAACACTCATTGGCGAAAACTGATGAATATCAAGTTTCCGAAACACTCATCGACGAAAACTAATGAATATCAAGTTCTCGAAACACTCATCGGCGAAAACTGTTTGACAAGAAAATCAAGTTTTCGAAACACTCATTGGCAAAACTTAAAGAATATTAAGATTCCGAAACATTAATCGGGGGAAATTAATGCATATCAAGATTTCGATACACTCATCGGCAAAAAATGATTAATAAGAAAATCAACTTTTCGAAACACTCAGTGGCGAAAACAGATGAAGATCAAGTTGTCGAAACACTCACCGGCGAAAACGGATTAGCAAGAAAATTAAGTTTTCGAAACACTCATTGGCAAAAACTGATGAATATCAAGATTCCGAAACACTGATCGTCGAAAACTGATGAATATCAAGTGTTCGAAACACATATCGGCGAAATCTGATTAACAAGAAAATTAAGTTTTCGAAACACTCATTGGGGAAAACTGATGACTATCAAGTTTTTGAAACACTCACCAGCAAAAACTGATTAACAAGAAAATCAAGTATTCGAAACACTCATTGGCGAAAACTGATGAATATCAAGTTTTCGAAACACTCACCGGCAAAAACTGATGAATATCAAGTTTTCGAAACACTCATCGTCGAAAACTGATTATGTAACATCCCAAACTTGAAAACCCAGTTTTGATAAAAAAGTCTCTATGTTGACTTTCGCTAAAAACTGTTGACTTTTTCAAAAGTGTTGACCTTTTATTGAATATGTTTGACTTGTTGATTTTTGAGTGTTTGAATGTGTTTGCTTTCATCTTTGTTTGTAAATAAGTCCATAAAACCCTAACTAGAGGCCAAGAGACCAAATTGAAGGGAAAAAAGTTAGTTTTTAACCCAAACCCTAGGACCAAATTGAAAGAAAAAAAGTTAGGTTTTAACCGTTTTCTTTAATGTGTTAAATAGGGTAGAAAAAACCTATTTGACCCTAGGAAAATACCCTAAGACAGTCTAGAGATACCCTGATACTTAGCTAAGGGACCCCAACCTCAAGAACAGTCCTAAAAGGACACATTTTCTCTAGTAAAAAGAAATAACTGAAAAATTGAAGCTTAAGCCCTTTAGCTTACTTAAGGTCTAAGGAAGCTCAATTTAACCACTTAGAGACACCCTAAACTACCCTACAAAGTGCCAGCCATGAAATTAAATAAAAAAAAATAATTAGGTAGGTTACATATTTTAAAAATAGAGATAAATAGGAAATTTATCACAAATTAATCCCTTTTAATGCTTTTAAGAGCTTGTAACCGATTTTACTATTTTTAAAGCCAAGTAAATACCCAATTAAGGTGGTTATAGTTGCCAGCGACTTGAGGAAACCAAAGGCAAGAAGAAAGTTACTAGAAATAAGATTGAAATATCAAGACCCATCACTTTAGAACACAAACTAAACAACCCCTTAAGCATCACTCACTAATACACCTAGATTAAACGTCTACCCGAGGCCTAAGTGCCTAATTGCCACCTCAAACAGCCCTTAAGCTGCCAGAAAAACACCCTTAGGTGTCCCTAATCATGATGCTCGAGCCCCAAGTACCAAACACCTCACCACACTCATCATTGCCACTCCACATGCCTTGGGTGTTATAAATAGAGATGAAAACTGAGAGGAGGCCATACCAGCAACCCAAAACCAGAGTTGAGAGTTGAAAGCAAGAGAGGATAGGTTCAGAGAGAGACTGACACCGTGTGTGAGCTAGGGGAATCGAAAAATTGCAGCTGAAGGTAGAGAGAGAAGCAGAAATCCACACACACCCACACACCAGAATTCTGTTGTTCTTGCACCAAGTTACCCAAGCTGTTCAGAGGTTCAAATTCGTGGTTCTTCTCCTGAAAATCAAGGTAACGTAGTGTTACCCTTCCTTTCCCATCCCTGAGCCAAGAGCATCCACCAGAAATGGTGGTATGAGCCTCTATGACTCAGTTTTCTCGAAGCTGCCACAGAGTGCCCTGTTTTGGGCAATGTTGCTTCCAGGAAGCATAACTCTTTCATTTCTTGTTCAAATTGAGCCTGTGAGTAGTCAATAGAAAGCTAAGACAATAAACTTTAAAAGAACGTTCATGTATGCATCATCAGAGTCATCCGTACAGGGGTTCAGAGCCTCAAAACATTGCTAATTTTCTGCTAAAAATGTTATTTTCTGATGTAGAACTGTATGCTTGCTGATTTTTTGGTCTCTGATGATCTGAGTTCTGAATTGAGTTGAAATGATTTAGTAATGGTTATTAGGACCTCTTGGTGGTAGGAACCTGTTGTGGTCATTCATAAAGCTTTGGGTTCAATAGTAATGATTCTTAGCATTCAAAACTGAAATTTTTCTTCACTTAAAACTGTGTTTGTTTCTTTCTCCCTACTGCCATCTTTTTCAATTTTTTCTGTTTTATTGCTACTCTTCTGTAAAATGCTAGCTGGTGAGTCCTTAAAGGTCTTGGAAGGATAAAGTGAGGGTATGAAAGTAAGAAAGAAAATTTTATGTGCTAAAACAAGGAGGGCATGAGGTGGGAATGAACTCTTTAAACTGAAAATGGTTAGTGAACCCTTTTTGAACTACTGCTGGAAGGTGAGTGTACCTCCCCCATGTAACTTTTGTTTTCCCACAGTGGCTACGTGCTGAAAATTGGCCTGTCCAATGCTAAATCTCTATTTTAGAAACTCATACAAGGTAAGGAAGAGTGAACTTGTGATTTTGAAATAATAACTTAAGTTTTACAAAGTGAGTTATCATAGTTTGTAAATCCTGTTATGTGTGCTTCTTGGTGAGTGTCTTAGTTGTCATAACCTAGAGAATGCTTGCTGGTAGTCTAATTTAGTTATGGAAAGCCTAGACATGCCAAAAAGTGGAATTTTGTGATACATACATGCTGAGTGTGGCTGTGAGTTTTGTATTTTCTGTAATTTACTGGTGTTTGAACTTGTTAAGCTTTTTAACCACTTTGAAAACACACTAGAATTCCCTTTTTGAACTTGTCTAAGCACCCTAAGGAGCTAGAAGGGTCAAAAGAGAAAAAAATGGCAAAAAGAAGAAAAATGCTTGCAAAAATAGCAACTCAGTACTGATGTGGCTGCACCCACTTGCTGTGCAAGTTACAAGTGGTCTAAATTTGCTTAGGAGATGCTAAATGGGGCTAGTCAGAGCTCAAAACAGAAAGGGAGAAGCAATAGGGACTAAACTTAATTAATTTTATTGTTTTTGCCCCTTTTTCAGAATCTGTATGAACTGAGTAAATTGAGGTTGAATTTCTGTACTTTTTGGTCCTATGTGTTAGTGTGGTCTTATGTATTGGCAGGGAAGTTGTCAGAGTGGCCTCTAACCCCATTTTATAACCTAACTTGATTTCTTCGAAATTATATGTTTTGCTGCAAAAGTATGACCTCTGGGTGTTATCTTTTCTGTGAAAACTGCATGAGCAAGTCACAAATAGGCTTTAGGTACTTGATGCACTTTGGTTTTGGCTTGGAACACCCCAGAACAGAATTTGGGTCTTAATAGAGACTAATTTGCAAGAAAAACTTGAGAAAAGCTGAAAAGTCCTATTTCTACCCAAATTCTGGATAAATTCTGTTGGGATTTTCTGGATGTGTGTAGCAGGTCCTAATTGACTCTTTGGGTGACTGAGTGGGGTCTAAATACTTGAAATATGCTTTGAATTCCTTTACTTTAAAGAATGGGACTCTTCCGAAAAGAATTGTGAAATTAAGGGTCCAAATGAAATTGTCTTTATTGGAAAATGGACTAAGGCTGTTGAGTATGTATTAATGATGCTTGTGGTGAAATTTCATGACCTCTGGATGCTTGAATTAAAAGTTATGCCTGTTATTTGCTGTGTAAGTTGTATTTGGCGTTGTGGTTGACTTCTGTTTGACTTTTGTTGACCAGTGGCTGAAATTTATTGTTTTTATCAGGCTGTTTTAAGTGTGTGGCATCCAGATCGTGAAATTGAGTTTTAGCATGCATCTGTGAAACTAAAATGCCTTGAGAGGCAGGCCTTTGAGCATGCATCTGTGTTCTGATGTGCATATGCCCCTAGAGGGGTAAAATGGTAAAATTTCCCTGGAGAGGCAATACATATGTTTTGATGCCATGGAGAGGCAATATCTATGTTTTGATGCCCTGGAGAAGCATTATCTATGCTTTGATGCCCTGGAGAGGCAATATTTGTATTTTGATGCCCTGGAGAGGCAATATTTGTGTTAATTTGCATATGCCCTAGAGAGGCAATTGAAAAGCAACTGAGTAAACATTACTTGTGGATAAAAATTATATTGTATAATTTGATCTGTACAAAAAGGACACACTAGGCTAGCTAGGAATGCGTCCGGGACGTAGCTGCCTAGCAACTAGTGAGGAAATAATTCAGTCCGGGACTGGTGATCCTAAGGTTCTAACTTTGTGCGCACACCGGGGGATGCCCTGGGATGTTAGGTAATTACCTGTTGGCATTAGTTGGGCAGGCTTTCTATAGTGTAAAATGGTAAGTCGATATTGTCCTGTTTCATTAGATTGTTTTGAATTGATGGTAATGGTTTAACCAGTTGTACAGGTCCTGGAGAGACTTAATGCTTGGCATGGCTGATAAGTGCATGTAGTGGTAAACATGCATATTTTGAAAAGGAAAATGACTTTTATCCATTTACAATTTTTCAGCATGATTATATATTCTGAATTGTGTAAGTGGAAATATCTTGTGATTGATGTATTGATTACTTTCTGATCTTTATAAATGTGGAAATATCTTGTAATCGATGTTAAATCAGTTTAAGTTATCTGTAAAATGGGAAGGAAGTGCTTTTTCTGTATTCTTAGGAATGCAGCTGAACCACTAATTAGTCTTTTATAAAACTGGTAATCTACGTTACTGGGATTTTATATCTCACTACGTTAGTGTGCTTAGATGCCCAGGTACATACTACTGCTGGAGATTGAGGTAGAGCTCCTGGAGGTTCCCCTTCAGGGTTACTTCCAAATCCTGAAGGCGGTTAACATCCTTTTCTTCTTCCCTTCGGTTGAGAATGCCCTGGGGACTTAGAAAGGGTGTGATGGGCAGGTAGCAGGAGCTGACTCATATTTTGACAGTGACCCTGATGTCACTCTAGTATTGACTTTGGTACTGACTATTTTGGGCCTGTGTGCCACTGACTTTGACACTTATGTCTGTATATATATGTGTATATGGATTATATGCCGTAGACTTAGGTTTTAAACTGCTTAAGTTATATGTGGAGGTTTAGTACCTCGTTTCCACCTGACTTTATTTATATGTGGATTTTGGGAGAGCACGAGAAGTATCAAACATGTAACTTCGAATTTCTTAGGTTAAAATAACCAACTGAGAGTAAGCGATCCTTGGGGAAACACTTAACTTTATTCATCCCACACGAAAAGAAAAGAAAAAAATGGGACCGGGATTTTAAGAAGTTAAGTAAATAACATAATTCCGCGTTTAAATCAATAAAGAAACTAGGACGTTACATTATGGTATCAGAGCACAGTTATTAGAACTCTGCTAATTCGTAGGTAGAATAGCCTAGCATAAACACTGATTGGAGAAACTCAGCTGAGCATGCCAGTTTGAGTGAATTGAGTCTAGGATTGTGCTTGGAACCCTAGACTGTTGCATATCTCCTCTAATTGCTGTACTTTTCTCTATTTAACAGTATTATTGAGATTGATCACCTTAGTGATATTTTTGTTTAGCAGAGAGCTATGGCAAAGAAGGAGCGGTGCTAACAATAGGCAACCTGAAAATGACATGGTGCGTCAAATGATGCACGCATTCGAAAACATGGAACAAGCTATGAGAGATCAGGCCTCAGCAACTAGCGAGGTGCTTCGCCAAGCCCATGCTAACCACAACCATGATCAGAATGACAATGGGCATCATGAGGGCAATAACATGGGGTGGAATGAATTTCATAAGGTTAGGCCTCCTATTTTCAGAGGCACCTACGACCCTATGGTGGCTGAGGAATGGTTGAGGGAACTAGAAAAACTATTTGAGGTACTTCATACCCTTGATCCACAAAAGTTAGCCTTTGCAGTCTATCAACTGCAAGGTGAGGCTGAGTACTAGTGGCGAGGAGCCAGACAACTACTCGACGGTAGGAATCACCCCTTGACTTGGGAAGCCTTTCTAGCAAAATACTATCCGGAGAGTGTAAAGAAAGAAAGAGAGATTGAGTTTCTACAATTCAAACAGATAGGGAGACCCTTTCACGAGTATTTGGCCAAGTTTGAGGAACTTGCCAAATTCTCTACTTACTTGAAGTTTAGACACGATGATGGATGGAAGGGGAGTCAGTTTGAGGTCAGGTTAGACCTAAACATAAAGACCCAAGTAGCCCCGCTAGAAATAAAGAACTATGCGAAGCTACTAAATAAATGCCGTGTCATTAGCAAAAATCTGAGTGATAAGGCCTTAGTGAACCAGAGATTCAACAGGAGACCCTAAAATAACCTAAATGTGAAGAAGCCAAACTTCAAACCTGCCCAGGGAAGTACCAGCAGAACTGCCCATACCGGAGTGAACCGTCCTCGATGCACCAAGTGCAATAGGGAACACTACCCTACTTAACCCTGCCTAACCTGATACCGGTGCAGGAAGACGGGACATTTTTCCAGGGCGTGCAAGGTCAATGATCCTGTAGGGAACGAAAACCGGACACCGGCTGTTGGAAGAGTCTTTGCTCTGGACGGGGTTGTCAACGAACAAACTGAGGATCTCATAGAGGGCACGAGTAAGATTCAAAACATAAATTTTAAAATTCTATTCGACTCAGGAGCTACCCATTCTTTTATTTCTGAGGAATGTGTGAAAACCCTACATCTTTCCACCCAACCCTTATTGTGTGAATTGCATGTTTCCACCCCGTTGGGGAAAAGATTGATTGCTACCCATGTTTGTTTAAACTGCCCCATCACTATTAATTCCAAACTTTTTCATGCCAACCTTATCTGTTTGAGTATGTCCACCATAGACATAATCTTAGGAATGGATTGGTTATCTAAGAATCGTGCTATGTTATATTGCGCTGCTAAATCAGTGATCTATTTAAATGCTTGTACTGTCAAAGAACCTTGAACCTTGAGTCTAGAAGAGAAAATTAGTTTAATTCTAGTGGTCAGGGATTTCAGTGATGTTTTCCCTGATGAAATACATGAGTTGCCTCCGGAAAGAGAAATAGAGTTTTCCATAGATCTTATGCCTGGAACCAGACCCATATCATTCACACCTTACCGTATGGCCCCACCTGAGTTGCAGGAATTGAAAGCCCAAATAAACGACTTGCTGAGCAAGGAGTTTATCAGACCTAGTGTCTCACCCTAGGGAGCCCCAGTCCTCTATGTGAAAAAGGACGGAAGCCTTAGTCTTTGTATAGACTATAGGCAGTTAAATAAGGTGACCATAAAAAACAAGTATCCCCTACCCCGTATAGATGATTTGTTGGACCAGTTGCGAGGAGCGACTGTGTTCTAAAGGATTAAACTTAGATCAGGGTACCATCAGATTAGGGTTAAGAAGGAAGATGTCCCAAAGACCGTGTTCAGAACGCGCTATGGCCACTATGAGTTCCTAGTGATGCCATTCGGGCTGACCAATGCCCCTGCGGTGTTCATGGATTACATGAACCAAATTTTCCAACCTTACTTAGCTCATTTCGTCGTAGTGTTCAATGATGACATTTTGATTTACTCTCGGAGTGAAGAAGAGCATCAAGAACATCTTGCATTGGTATTGCAAGTACTACGAGGGACACAACTATACGCCAAAATAGCGAAATGCGAGTTTTGGTTAGAAGAAGTGAAGTTTCTAGGGTACGTGATCAATAGGCAAGGCGTAGCTGTAGACCCTAGTAAGATGGAGACCGTTAGGAACTGGGAGAGACCCCAAACCGTAACCGAGATTAGAAGCTTTTTGGGTTTAGCTGAGTACTATAGGAGATTCATAAAGGGATTTTCGGAGATAGCCCTCCCTATGACTAGACTGACCCAAAAGAACACACCTTTCAAATGGTCGGCAGAGTGCGAAACAAGCTTTCAAACTCTGAAGGATAGGTTGATCACACCCCCTGTGCTCACCATACCTGACCCATCGGAGCTTTTCGAGGTATACACTGATGCCTCAAGGAAAGGACTTGGCTGTGTGCTTATGCAAAATAGGCAAGTGGTGGCGTATGCCTCACGACAACTTAAGCCAAATGAAGAGAACTACCCGACACATGACCTAGAACTAGAGGCCGTAATCTTTGCCGTGAAAATTTGGAGACACCTACTATACGGAGCTAGGTTTACCATTTTCTATGACCATAAGAGCCTTTTTTATCAGAAGGAGTTGAATATGAGACAGAGGAGGTGGTTAGATTTATTAAAGGATTATGACTTCGAACTTAAGTACCACCCGGGTAAAGCCAATGTAGTTGCCGATGCCTTGAGTAGGAAATCGATTCAGGTAGCCCACTTAATGGTAGAAGAGATGAAAATGATTGAGAAGCTTAGAGACCTAGGCTTGAATACTGTGTTGGCTAATGAAAAGTTAGAGATGAGTGAGTTTAGGATTGAGTGTGACCTGCAGGGTCAAATCAAGGAAGCCCAAATTAAGGATGAAACCCTAGATGTATTAAGAAAACAACTCGATTTTCACGAATCGGAGGACGGGGTACTATTGTTTAGGGATAGGATAGTGATTCCTAGCGACCCTGAGTTAAGAAATAAGATCTTAGATGAGGCCCATAGAAGCATGTACACCGTTCATCCAGGTATGACCAAGATGTATCAAGGCCTGAAAAAGAAATTTTGGTGGCCAGGGATGAAGAAAGACATAGTCGAGCATGTGGGTAAGTCTCTGACCTGCCAACAGGTCAAAATAGAACATCAAAAACCCTCGGGGATGCTACAACCTTTAGCCATACCTGAGTGGAAATGGGAGCAAATTACCATGGATTTTGTAGTAGGACTCCCTAGAAACCCTTCTGGTAATGATTCGATCTGGGTAATCGTGGATAGACTCACGAAGTACGCTCACTTTTTACCCATCAAGATCACATTTTCCTTAGAAAAACTAGCCCAAATCTACATTAAGGAAATAGTGAGACTCCACGGAGTGCCTACCAGCATAGTGTCCGACAGAGACCCCAGATTCACTTCACGATTCTAGCAAGCTCTACAGAAAGCCTTAGGGACACAATTGAGGTTTAGGACTGCATACCATCCTCAGACTGATAGCCAGTCCGTGAGAACGATTCAAACTCTCGAGGATATGCTTCGATCATGTGCACTGGAGCAAGAAGGCACATGGGATGCCTACTTGCCACTGGTAGAATTTGCCTACAACAATAGCTATCACTCGAGTATAGGCATGGCACCGTATGAGCTTTCTATGGAAGGGAGTGTAGGTCTCCACTTTGTTGGACGGAAATCGGTGAGGAGAGAGTGTTAGGGCCGGAAATAGTTCGCCAAACTATGGAACAGCTCCGTATGATTAGGGCTAAGATGAGAGTTGCCCAGTAGAGGCAAGAAAATTATGCCAATCAGAGGAGGAAACCACTGGAGTTCAATGAGGGAGACCATGTATTCCTCAAGGTACCCCAATGACAGGCATAGGGAGATCACTAAAAGCGCGTAAATTACATCCGTGATTCATAGGTCCCTATCAGATTCTTAAGAGAATCGGTTTGGTGGCATATCAAATAACCCTGCCCCCAAAGCTGTCCTATCTCCACAACGTATTCCATGCCTCTCAACTCTGTAAATACATTCCTGACCCTTCACACGTACTCAAAACTGAGCCGGTAGAATTGAAAGAAAATTTAACTTACCCCCCAGTCCCTGTGAAGATCCTGGAGTTTGAAATCAGACAACTTCGGAGTGAGACCGTTCCATTAGTCAAACCTTTTATTTAACATGTTTGACTTGTTGATTTTTGAGTGTTTGAATGTGTTTGCTCTTATCTTTGTTTGTAAATTAGTCTATAAAACCCTAACTAGAGGCCAAGAGACCCAAAAATCAGAGAAAAATGACCAGAGGAACCCTAACCCTAACCCTAGGGACCAAATTGTAAAGAAAAAATTTAGTTTTTAACCATTTTCTTTAATGAGTTAAATAGGGTAGAAAACACCTATTTGACCCTAGGAAAATACCCTAAGACACTCTAGAGATACCCTGAGACTTATCTAAGGGACCCCAACCTCAAAAAGAGTCCTAAAAGGACACATTTTCTCTAGTAAAAATTCAGGACTAAAAAGAAAGAACTAAAAAATTGAAGCTTAAGCCCTTTAGCTTACTTAAGGTCTAAGGAAGCTCAATTTAACCACTTAGAGACACCCTAAACTACCCTAAAAAGTGCCAGCCATGAAATTAAATAAAAAAAAACATAATTAGGTAGGTTACATATTTTAAAAGTAGAGATAAATAGGAAATTTATCACAAATTAATCCCTTTTAATGCTTTTAAGAGCTTGTAACCGAATTTACTATTTTAAAAGCCAAGTAAATACCCAATTAAGGCGGTTATAGTTGCCAGCGACTTGAGGAAACCAAAGCCAAGAAGAAAGTGACCAGAAATAAGATTGAAATATCAAGACCCATCACTTTAGAACACAAACTAAACAACCCCTTAAGCATCTCACTAATACACATAGATTAAAGTCTACCTGTGGCCTAAGTGCCTAATTGCCACCCCAAACAGCCCTTAAGCTGCCAGCAAAACTCCCTTAGGTGTCCCTAATCATGATGCCCGAGCCCCAGCAACCCAACACCTCACCACACCCATCATTGCCACTCCACATGCCTTGGGTGTTATAAATAGAGATGAAAACCGAGAGGTGGCCATACAAACAATTCAAAACCAGAGTTGAGAGCTGAAAGAAAGAGAGGATAGGTTCAGAGAGAGGCTGAGACTGTGTGTGAGCTGGGGGAATCAAAAAATTGCAGCTGAAGGTAGAGAGAGACGCAGAAATCCACACACGCCCACACACCAGAATTCTGTTGTTCTTGCACGAAGTTACCCAAACTATTCAGAGGTTCAAATCCGTGGTTCTTCTCCTGAAAATCAAGGTAACATAGTATTACCCTTCCTTCTACATCCCTGAGCCAATAGCATCCACCAAAAATGGTGGTATGAGCCTCTATGACTCAGCTTTCGCGAAGCTGCCACAGAGTGCCCTGTTTTGGGCAGTGTTGCTTCCAGGAAGCATAACTCTTTCATTTCTTGTCCAAATTGAGCGTGTGAGTAGTCAATAGAAAGGTAAGACAATGAAATTTAAAAGCCCCTTGATGCATGTATGATCGGAGGCTGCCGTACAGGGGTTCAGAGCCTCGAAAACGTGCCAATTTTCTGCTAAAAATGTTGTTTTCTGATGTAGAACTGTATACTTGCTGAATTTGGTGTTTCTGATGATCTGAGTTCTGAATTGAGTTGAAATGATTAAGTAAAGGTTACTAGGACCTCTTGGTGGTAGGAACATGCTTTGGTCACTCATGAAGCTTCGGGTTCAATAGTAATGATTCTTAGCATTCAAAACTGAAATTTTCCTTTACTTAAAACTGTGTTTGTTTCTTTCTCCCTACTGCCATCTTTTTCAAATTTTTCTGTTTCATTGCTACTCTTCTGTAAAATGCTAGTTGGTAAGTCCTTAAAGGTATTGGAAGGATAATGTGAGGGTATGAAAGTAAGAAAGAAAATTTTGTGTGTTAAAACAAGGATGGCATGAGGTGGGGATGAACTCTTTAAACTGAAAATGGTTAGTGAACCCTTTTTAACTACTGCTGGAAGGTGAGTGTACCTCCCCCATGTACCTTCTGTTTTCCCACAGTGGCTACATGCAGAAAATTGGCCTATCCAATGCTAAATTTTATTTTAGAAACTCATAGAAGGTAAGGAAAAGTGAACTTGTGATTTTGAAAGAATAACTTATGTTTTACAAAGTGAGTTATCAAAGTTTGTAAATCCTGTTATGTGTGCATCTTGGTGAGTGTCTTAGCTGTCATAACCCTGAGAATGCTTACTGGTAGTCTAATTTAATTATGGAAAGCTTAGACATGCCAAAAACTGGAATTTTGTGATACATACATGTTGAGTGTGGCTGTGAGTTTTGTGTTTTCTGTAATTTACTGGTGTGTGAACCTGTTACGGTTTTTAACCACTTTGAAAACACACTAGAATTCCCTTTTTGAACTTGCCTAAGCACCCTAAGTAACTACAAGGGTCAAAAGAGTAGAAAATGGCAAAAAGAAGAAAAAGCTTGCAAAAATATCAACTCTGTACTGATGTGGCTACACCCACTTGCTGCGCAAGTCACAAGTCGTCTAAATTTGCTTAGGAGATACTAAATTGGGCTGGTCAGAGCTCAAAACAGAAAGGGAGAAGCAATAGGGATAAAACTGAATTAATTTTACTATTTTTGCCACTTTTTTAGAATCTGTGTGAACTGAGTAAATTGAGGTTGAATTTCTGTACTTTCTGGTCCTATGTGTTAGTGTGGTCCTATGTATTGGCAGGGAAGTGGTCAGAGTGGCCTCTAACCCCATTTTATAACCTAACTTAATTTCCTGGAAATTCCATGTATTTTTCTGCAAAAGTATGACCTCTGGTGTTATCTTTTTGTGAAAACTACATGAGCAAGTCACAAATAGCCTCTAGGTACTTGCTGCACTTTGGTTTTGGCTCGAAACAACCTAGAACAGAATTTGGGTCTTAATAGAGACTAATTTGCAAGAAAAACTTGAGAAAAGCTGGAAAGTCCTATTTCTACCCAAATTCTGGTTAAATTCTGTTGGGATTTTCTCGATGTGTGTAGCAGGTCCTAATTGAATCTTTGGGTAGCTGAGTGGGGTCTAAATACTTGAGATATGCCTTGAATTCCTTTACTTTAAAGAATGGGACTCTTCTGAAAAGAACTGTGAAATTAAGGGTCAAAATGAAATTGTCTTTATTGGAAAATGGACTAAGGCTATTGAGTATGTATTAATGATGCTTGTGGTGAAATTTCATGACCTTTGGATGCTTGAATTAATAGTTATGCCTGTTATTTGCTGTGTAAGTTATATTTGGCGTTGTGGTTGACTTCTGTTTGACTTTTGTTGACTAGTGGCTGAAATTTATTGTTTTTATCAGGCTGTTTAAGTGTGTGGCATCCAGATCATGAAACTGAGTTTTAGCATGCATCTGTGAAACAAAAATGCCTTGAGAGGCAGGCCTTTGAGCATGCATCTGTGTTCTGATGTGCATAAGCCCCTAGAGGGGTAAAATGGTAAAATTGCCCTGGAGAGGCATTATATATGTTTTGATGCCCTGGAGAGGCAATATCTAGGGTTCTAACTTTGTGCGCACACCGGGGGACGCCCTGGGATGTTAGGTAATTACCTGTTGGCCTTATTTGGGCAGGCTTTCCATAGTGTTAAATGGTAAGTCGGTATTGTCCTATTTCATTAGATTATTTTGAATTGATGGTAATGGTTTAACTAGCTATACATGTCCTGGAGAGACTTGATGCTTGGCATGGCTGATAAGTCCATGTAGTGGTAAACGTGCATATTTTGAAAAGGAAAATGACTTTTATCCATTTACAGTTTTTCAGCCTGATTATATATTCTGAACTGTGCAATTGGAAATATCTTGTGATTGATGTATTGATTACTTTCTGATCTTTATAAATGTGGAAATATCTTGTAATCAATGTTGAATCAGTTTAAGTTATCTGTAAAATGGGAAGGAAGTACTTTTTCTGTATTCTTAGGAATGCAGCTGAACCACTAATTAGTCTTTTATAAAACTGGTAAGCTATGTTACTGGGATTTTATATCTCACTACGTTAGTGTGTTCAGATGCCCAGGTACATACTACTGCTAGATTGAGGTAGAGCTCCTGGAGGTTCCCCTTCTGGGTTACTTCTAAATCCTGAAGGAGGTTAACATCCTTTTCTTCTTCCCTTCGGTTGAGAATGCCCCGGGGACTTAGAAAGGGTGTGATGGGCAGGTAGCAGGAGCTGACTCATATTTTGGCAGTGACCTTGGTGTCACTCTAGTTTGGACCTGCGTGCCACTGACTTTGACACTTATGTCTGTATATATATATATGTGTATGGATTATATGCCGTAGACTTAGGTTTTAAACTGCTTTAGTTATATGTGGAGGTTTAGTACCTCGTTTCCATTTGACTTTATTTATATGTGCATTTTGGGAGAGCGCAAGAAGTACCAAATATGTAACTTCTAGTTCCTTAGGTTAAAATAACCAACTGAGAGTAAGCGATCCTTGGCGAAACACATAATTTTATTCATCCCACATGAAAAGAAAAGAAAAAAATTGGACCGGGATTTTAAAAAGTTAAATAAATAACCTAATTCCGCGATTAAAATCAATAAAGAAACCAGGACGTTACAAATTAACAAGAAAATAAAGTTTTCGAAACCCTGATGGGCGAAAACTGATGAATATTAAGATTCCAAAACACTGATCGGCAAAAACTGATGAATATCAAGTTTTCGAAACACACATCGGCGAAAACTGATTAACAAGAATATCAAGTTTTCGAAACACTCATCGGCGAAAACAAAATAACAAGAAAATCATGTTTTCGAAACACTCATTCGCGAAAACTGATGAATATCAAGTTTCCGAAACACTCATTGGCGAAAATTGATGAATATCAAGTTTTCGAAACACTCATCGGCAAAAACTAATGAATATCAAGTTTTTAAAACACTCACCGGCGAAAATTGATCAACAAGAAAATCAAGTTTTTGAAACACTCATTGGTAAAAATTGAAGAATATCAAGTTTTCGAAACACTCATCGGCGAAAACTGATGAATATCAAGTTTTTTAAACACTCATCAACGAAAATTGATTAACAAGAAAATCAAGTTTTTAAAACACTCATTGGCAAAAACTGATGAATATCAAGTTTCCGAAACATTCTCCAGCGAAAACTAATGAATATCAAATTTTCGAAACACTAATCGGTGATAACAGATGAATATCAAGTTTTCGAAATACTCATTGGCGAAAATTGATTAACAAGAAAATCAAGTTTTCGAAACACTCTTTGGCGAAAACTGAAGAATATCAAGTTTTTGAAACACTCACCAGCAAAAACTGATTAACAAGAAAATAAAGTTTTCGAAACAATCATTGGCGAAAACTAATGAATATCAACTTTCCATAATACTCATCGGCAAAAACTGATGAATATCAAGTTTTCGAAACACTTATCGGCGAAAACTGATTAACAAGAAAATTAAGTTTTCGAAACACTCATTGGCGTAAACTGATGAATATCAAGATTCCGAAACACTAATCGGGCATAACTAATGAACATGACGTTTTCTAAACACTCACTGGCGAAAACTGATAAACAAGAAAATCAAATTTTTGAAACACTCATTCGCGGCACCTGAAGAATATCTAGTTTCCAAAACACTCACCGGCAAAACAAATGAATATCAAGTTTTCGAAATACTCAACTGGGAAAACTGATGAATATCAAGTTTTCGAAACACTCATTGGCGAAAAATGATGAATATCAAGTTTTCGAAACACAAATCGTCAAAAACTGATTAACAAGAAAATCATGTTTTTGAAACACTCATTCGCGAAAACTGATGAATATCAAGTTTTCGAAACACTCACCGGCAAAAACTCATTAACAAGAAAATCAAGTATTTGGAAAACTCATTGACGGAAACTGATGAATATCAAGTTTTCAAAACACTCACCGGCAAAAACTGATGAATATCAAGTTTTAGAAACACTCATCGGCGAAAACTGATTAACAAGAAAATCAAGTTTTCGAAACAATCATTGGCGAAAACTGTTGAATATTAAGTTTCCGAAACACTCACCGGCGAACACTGATGAATATTTAGTTTTGGTAACTCATATCGGCGAAATTGATTAACAAGAAAATCAAGTTTTCGAAAAAGTCATTGGCAAAAACTAATGAATATCAAGTTTCTGAAACACTCACCGACGAAAACTGATAAATCTCAAGTTTTCGAAACTCATATCCGCGAAAACTGATGAATATCAAGTTTTTGAAACACTCATCGGCGAAAACTGATTAACAAGAAAATCAAGTTTTCGAAAAACCCATTGGTAAAAACTGATGAACATCAACTTTTTGAAACAATCTTTGACGAAAACTGATTAACAAGAAAATCATGATTTCGAAACACTCATTGGCGAAAACTGATGAATATAAAGTTTCCGAAACACTCACCGACGAAAACTAATTAACAAGAAAATGAGGTTTTCGAAACACTCATTGCCGAAAATTGATGAAATCAAGTTTTCGAAACACTCACCGGCGAAAACTGATGAATATCAAGTTATCGAAACACTCTCCGACGAAAATTGATTAACAAGAAAATTATGTTTTCGAAACACTAATCGGCAAAAATTGATGAATATCAAGTTTCCGAAACACTCAACGGCGAAAACCAATGAATGTCAAGTTTTCGAAACACTCATCGGCGAAAACTGATTAACAAGAAAATCAAGATTTCGAAACACTCATTGGCGAAAACTAATGAATATCAATATTCCGAAACAGTAATCAGCGAAAACTGATGAATATCAAGTTTTCGAAACACTCATCGGCGAAAACTGATTAACAAGAAAATCAAGTTTTCGAAACACTCACCGGCGAAAACTCAAGAATATCAAGTTTTTGAAACACTCACCGACGAAAACTGATGAATATCAAGTTTTCGAAACAAACATCGGCGAAAACTGATTAACAAGAAAATCAAGTTTTCGAAACACTCATTTGCGAAAACTGATGAATATGAAGTATTCGAAACACTCACCGTCAAAAACTGATGAATATTAGGTTTCCGAAACACTCGTTGGCGAAAACTGATGAATATCAAATTTCCAAAACACTCACCAGCAAAACTGATTAACAAGAAAATAAAGTTTTCGAAACACTCAATGGCGAAAACTGATGAATATCAAGTTTCCGAAACATTCATCAGCGAAAACTAATGAATATCAAGTTTTCGAAACACTCATCGACGAAAACTGATTAACAAGAAAATCTTGTTTTCGAAACATTCATTGGCGAAAACTGATGAATATCAAGATTCCAAAACACTGATCGGCGAAAAATGATGAAAATCAAGTTTTCAAAACACACATCGGCGAAAACTGATTAACAAGCAAATCAAGTTTTCGAAACACTCATTGCCGAAAACTGATGAATATGATGTCTTCGGAACACTCATCGGCGAAAACAGATTAATAAGAAAATCAAGTTTTTCGAACACTCATTGGCGAAAACCCAAGTATATCATGTTTTCGAAACACTCACTGATGAAAACTGGTGAATATCAAGTTTTCGAAAATCTCATCGGCGAAAATTGATTAACAAGAAAATCAAGTTTTCGAAACACTTATTAGCGAAAACTGATGAATATGATGTTTTCGAAACACTCACTGGCGAAAACTGATGAATATCAAGTTTTCGAAACACTGAATGGTGAAAATAGATGAATATCAAGTTTTTGAAACACTCACCGACGAAAACTGATTAACAAGAAAATCAAGTTTTCGAAAGACTCAATGGCGAAAACTGGTGAATATCACGTTTTCGAAACACTCATCGGCGAAAACTAATGAATATCATGTTTTCGAAACACTCATCGGCCACTACTGAATAACAAGAAAATCAAGTTTTCGAAAGTCTCATTGGCCAAAACTGATGAATATCAAGTTTTAGAAACACTCATCGGCAAAAACTAATGAATATCAAGATTTCGAAACACACACCGACAAAAACTGATCAATACCAAGTTTTCAAAACACTCATTGGCGAAAACTGATTAACAAGAAAATCAAGTTTTGGAAACACTCATTGGCGAAAACTGATGAATATCAAGTTTTCAAAACACTCACCGGCGAAAACTGATGAATATCAAATTTTCGAAACACTCATCGGCGAAAACTGATTAGCATGAAAATCAAGTTTTCAAAACACTCATCGGCGAAAACTGATAAATATCAAGTTTCCGAAACACTAATCGTCGAAAACTGAGGAATATCAAGTTTTCGAAACACTCATTGGCGAAAACTGATGAATATCAAGTTTTCGAAACACTCATCGGCGAAAAATGATTAACAAGAAAATCAAGTTTTCGAAACAGTCAATGGCGAAAACTGATGAATATCAAGTTTTCGAAACACTATCCGCAAAAACTGATTAACAAGTAAATCATGTTTTCAAAACACTCATGGACGAAAACTACTGAATATCAAGTTTCTGAAACACCCATCGGTGAAAACTGATGAATATCAAGTTTTCGAAACACTCACCAGCGAAAACTGATGAATATCAAGTTTTCGAAACACTCATTGACGAAAACTGATTAACAAGAAAGTTAAGTTTTTGAAACATTCATTGGCGAAAACTATTGAATATCAAGTTTTCGAAACACTCAGTGGCGAAAATTGATGAATATGAAGTTTTCGAAACACTCATTGACGAAAACTAATTAACAAGAAAATCAAGTTTTTAAAACACTAATTGGCGAAAACTAATGAATATCAAGTTTCCAAAATACTATTCGACGAAAACTGAGCAATATCAAGTTTTCAAAACACTCATCGGCGATAACTGATGAATATCAAGTTTTCGAATCACTCATCGGCGAAAACGGATTAGCAAGAAAATCAAATTTTCGAAACACTCATCGGCGACTACTGAATAACAAGAAAATCAAGTTTTCGAAACACTCATTGGCCAAAACTGATGAATATCAAATTTTTGAAACACACACCAGTGAAAACCGATCAATATCAAGATTTCGAAACACTCAATGGCGAAAACTAGTTAAGAAGAAAATCAATTTTTCGAAACTCTCATCGGCGATAACTGATGAATATCAAGTTTTCGAAATACTAACCAGCAAAAACTGATGAATATCATGTTTTCGGAATTCTCATTTGCGAAAACTGATTACCAAGAATATCAAATTTTCGAAACACTCACCCGTGAAAACTGAAGAATATTAATTTTTCGAAACCCTCACTGGTGGAAACTAATCAATATAAAGTTTTCGAAACACTCGCCCGCAAAAATAGATCTACACCATGTTTTCGAAACACTCATCGGCGAAAGTTGATTGACAGGAAAATCAAGTTTTCAAAACACCCATTGAGAAAAATAGATGACAATCAAGTTTTCGAAACACTCACCGGCGAAAACTGATGAATATCAAGTTTTCGAAACACTCACCGGCGAAAACTGATGAATATCAAGTTTTCGAAACACTCATCGTCGAAAACTGATTAACAAGAAAATCAAGTTTTCAAAACACTCGTTGACGAAAACTTATGAATATCAACTTTCTGAAACACTAATCGTCGAAAACTGAGGAATATCAAGTTTTCTAAACACTCATCGACAAAAACTGATGAATATCATGTTTTTGAAACACTCATCAGCGAAACCTGATTAACAAGAAAATCAAGTTTTTGAAAGAGTCAGTGACAAAAACTGATGAATATCAAGTTTTTGAAACAATCACTGGTGAAAACTGATGAATATCAAGTTTCCAAAACACTAATCGGCGAAAACTGAGGAATATCAGGTTTTCGAAACATTCATCGGCGAAAACTGATTAACAAGAAAATCAAGTTTTAGAAACACTCATTGGCGAAAACTGATGAATATCAAGATTCCGAAACAATAATCAGCGAAAACTGATGAATATCATGTTTTCGAAACATACATCGGCGAAAACTGATTAACAAGAAAATCAAGTTTTCGAAACACTCATTGGCGAAAACTGATGAATATCAAGTTTTCGAAATACTCACCGGCGAAAATTGATGAATATCAAGTTTTTGAAACACTCATCGGCGAAAACTGATTAACAAGAAAATCAAAATTTCGAAAAACTCATTGGCGAAAACAGATGAATATCAAGTTTTCGAAACACTCACCGGTGAAAACTGATTAACAAGAAAATCAAGTTTTCGAAACACTAATTGGCGAAAATTGATGAATATCAAGATTCCGAAACAGTAATCGACGAAAACTGATGAATATCAAGTTTTCGAAACACATATCAGCGAAAACTGATTAACAAGAAAATCTTGTTTTCGAAACACTGATTGGCGAAAACTGATGAATATCAAGATTCCAAAACACTGATCGGCGAAAACTGATGAAAATCAAGTTTTCAAAACACACATCGGCGAAAACTGATTAACATGGAAACCAAGTTTTCGAAACACTCTTTGGCGAAAACTGATGAATATTAAGTTTTCGAAACACTCACCGACTAAAACTGATTAACAAGAAAATCATGTATTTGAAACAATCTTTGACGAAAACTTATGAATATCAAGTTTCCGAAACTCTCACCGGTGAAAACTGATGAATATCAAGTTTTCGAAACACTCACCGGCTAAAACTGATTAACAAGAAAATCATGTTTTTGAAACACTCTTTGGCGAAAACTGATGAATATCAAGTTTCCGAAACAGTAATCGGCGAAAACTGATGAATATCAAGTTTTTGAAACACTCATCGGCAAAAACTGATTAACAAGAAAATCAAGTTTCCGAAACACTTATTGGCGAAAACTGATGAATATCAAGTTTTCGAAATATTCAATGACAAAAATTGATGAATACCAAGTTTTCGAAACACTCAATGGTGAAAATAGATGAATATCAAGTTTTTGAAACACTCACCCATGAAAACTGATTAACAAGAAAATCAAGTTTTCGAAAGACTCAATGCCGAAAATTGGTGAATATCAAGTTTTCAAAAAACCCATCACTGAAAATTGATGAATATCATGTTTTCGAAATACTCATCGGCAACTACTGAATAACATGAAAATCAAGATTTTGAAAATCTCATTGGCCAAAACTGATGAATAACAAGTTTTTGGAATACTCACCGGCGAAAAATACAGAGTATGATGTTTTCGGTACACTCACCGGCGAAAACTGATCAATATCAAGTTTTCGAAACACTCACTGCCAAAAAATGATGACCAAGAAAATCAAGTTTTTGAAACATTCATTGGCGAAAACTGACCAACATCAAGTTTTGGAAACACTCATTGGCGAAAACTGATGAATATCAAATTTCTGAAACAGTAATCGGCGAAAACTATTGAATATCAAGTTTTCGCAACACTCATCGACGAAAACTGATTAACAAGAAAATCAAGTTTTCGATACACTCATCGGCGAAAATTGATGAATATCAAGTTTCCGAAACACTAATCGGCGAAAACTGAGGAATATCAAGTTTCCGAAACACTTATCGGCGAAAACTGATGAATATCAAGTTTTCGAAACTCTCATCGGCGAAAACTGATTAACAAGAAAATCAAGTTTTTAAAACATTCATTGGCGAAAACTGATGAATATCAAGTTTTTGAAACACTCACCAGCGAAAACTGATGAATATCAAGTTTTCAAAACACTCATTAACAAAAATTGATTAACAAGAAAATCAAGTTTTCGAAACACTCATTGGCGAAAACTGATGAATATCATGTTTCCAAAACACTCACCGGCGAAAACTGATTAACAAGAAAATCAAGTTTTGAAACACTCATCGGTAAAAACTGATGAATATCAAGTTTCTGAAACACTAACCAGCGAAAACTGATTAACAAGAAAATCAAGTTTTCGAAACACTCATTGGCGAAAACTGATGAATATCAAGTTTCCGAAATACTCACCGGCAAAAACTGATGAATATAAAGTTTTTAAAACACTCATCGGCGAAAAATGATTAAAAAGAAAATCAAGTTTTCAAAACACTCATTGGCGAAAACTGATGTATATCAAGTTTTTGAAACACTCACAAGCGAAAACTGATTAATAGAAAAATCAAGTTTTTGAAACACTCATTGGTGAAAACTGATGAATATCAAGTTTTTGAAACACTCATCGACAAAAATTGATGAATATCAAGTATTCGAAACACTCATCGGCGAAAACTGATTAACAAGAAAATCATTTTTTCGAAACACTCATTGGCGAAAACTGATGAATATCAAGTTTTCGAAACACTCATCGGCGAAAACTGATGAATATCAAGTTTTCGAAACACACATCGGCGAAAACTGATTAACAACAAAATCAAGTTTTCGAAACACTCATTGGTGAAAACTGATGAATATCAAGTTTCTGAAAGACTCATCGGCGAAAACTGATGAATATCAAGTTTTCGAAACACTCATCGGCGAAAACTGATGAATATCAAGTTTTCGAAACACTCATCGGCAAAAACTGATTAACAAGAAAATCAAGTTTTCGAAACACTCCTTGGCGAAAACTGTGAACACCTCACTTTGACCGGCTGAAAATATAATGAGAAGAAAAAAAGGAAGGAAGAAAATGTAATTAATAAAAATAATAAAAATAGCAAAGAGGCGTCGCGACGGTAAAAGCTAGTCGTCCCGACGGTATAATGTTTCCGTCGCGATGGTAATAGAAACGTCCCGACGTAGCCTGCATTTATGACGAATCTTGTAGAGTGTTATCCGTCGCGACAGACACGTCGCGACATGTTGCGTATTTATGACATATCCGGGATCGTATCTGCACGATACCCGTCGCGACGGTAAATGATAAGCGTCGCAACGGGCGTGCCATTAATGGCCGGATTTCTTTCCCGAAATAGTTTTCTCGACCTTCTATAAAATAAACCCCCATCATTTGTAAAAGGACGGAAAATTTTACAAACGAAACGGCTGGAAGTAAAAATAAGAAGCAAGCAGGTAGCACACACACCATGAGTTATATTTTATTATTTCTTTGACTTTATTCACATTCATTTGATTATTGGGAACCACTTTCGTTCTGGTATAGACATATTTCTCTTGGGTTGTGACCCCTCAGTGATGGCATTCAATCCAACATTAGATTCACACACCCCGAAAGCATCATCTTTCTTTTCTGCCTTCTTTTTCTCTGAAAAACAAAAGGGGTCGCGACGGTTTCCCACCTCCGTCGCGACCACCCCCCATGTAGAAGAAACGTCGTGACGCCCACTTCCATGCGTCGCGACGGTCTTCGCTTCACAGCAGTAGGTCGCCACGGTAAAGGGCATCCGTCACGACCCCCTGTCTCTTGTGGAAAAACAAAAGGTTTTCTTGTGCGCTTACTGAACAAAAAAGTTCTATTACATAATCTAGTGCCACCTAGAGACTTTTGTCTTTATAGGAGCACTAGCCTTCACACCATCTGGGCACTACGCCTGATGAGCCTTCACATGCGCACCTTTATGATGTTTTCATTACTTTGATATATTACATGGTAGATAGGTACCAAAAGGCATTGGCCTCTTTAGGTACATTGCACTAGGAGGCCATCTGAGTATTCGCTTGATGAGCGTCCTCTCACTCACACACTTGTATGTCACAGGAACTACGTGGGCTTTGATCCCTCCTTGACGGTACGTAGGCCCTAGGCTTTTATCCTAGGTCAAGGCCTCCCTTTTTCTTTTCCTCATCTTCTCCCATAATTGTATATATTTTTAAGGCCAAATAATTTTAATATTAATTTTTAGGGTAACCGTCTTCGGAGGGGGGAAGAAGGGTGCCTAACACCTTCCCTTCATCCTAATCAGACTCCTGAACCCAACATTTTATAAAAATTCATTTTACCCCGCTTTTGACTTATTTTTCTTTTTTCCAAGTTTTAATTAAAAATTTGGTGGCGACTCCCGTCGAAGGCTCGGTCCTTACAGTTAGCGACTCCATGGGGAACTTTTAATTAGAGAGTCAAGCCTTTTCCTTTTAATAATTAATATTAAAATTGTTTGGCCTTCCATATTTGTTTGTTTGTATATATATCTTTGTATTGGTGATTTTCTTTGTTTGGCAGTATTTCCACCTTCGAGTGGAAGGGAAGGGTAGTTAGGATGTTCCATAAGTTCACAAATACACTATTTACATTTATTTCAACCTATTGGCTCCTATACCCGGAGTACGTCCAAATAAGTAGAATGGGATATGAGAATCTTTCCCTGTCGGCCTTAGGCCTACAAAGGTTGACCTATCTATCCTACTTAGATTGTTACTTGCCTTAAGGGTTGATTCGCGCAGACTTTTCTGTGACATGATCCTCTCTTAAGTCAAGATCTCTACCTCTGGTAAAGGCAATCTAAGGGCCTTTTCAGGGTATCTAGATCCCAAACTAAACCATGTGAAAGTTGACCTTAAAAGCCTACTTTATTATGACAGCCAATTTTAGAGACCTTTAGAGCCTAACCTTTAGGACACAAGGAGCGAAAACCCCCATATCGCATGCATCGCATATAATTCTCTTATATAACTTGTATACTAACCTTCTTCTTTCTTCTTTTTACAAGATTAGCATTTCTACTCTTTTTCTTCAAAACAAAACTTTTTTCGAAATGGCATCAGAACATGTAATGGACTTTTATGCCCCTACAAGATTGGCTATCACTGGGAGGAGAATTCAAATTAAAGTCCAAGCCAATGCTGTGAGCAACCTAATCAAGATGAGGGAATACTTACCAGGAGACGAGCTCAGAAAGTTTCGAGGCCGATACGGGGATATCTTAGATCTACTAGACATAAAGATCATGGAGGAAGCTCTACAAGCTGACCTACAGTTTTGGGACAAGTTGAGAGCTTTCATATTCCCCAATTTCATGTTATCACTCGTGCCAGAAGAATATGCTGGGCTATTAAGAAGCCCCCTCCTCTCCACAAGTCAAGTGTATAGGTTTTCAGGAATTCTTCCAATCCAGAAGAAAATCGCTGATTTACTCGGGGTTCCAGAAAAGAAGGCCATCATTAGAAACCATGCTCAAGGGAGAACTCTCTCCACCAAATTCCTCTTGGAACACATGGAGGCCATGAGGAGAAAAGGAGATTGGACAATTTTTGGAAGGACGCTTGCTCTATCATTCTATGGACTTGTCCTTTTCCCCACTACACTGGATGTGGTCAACTTATCTTCCATTGGGGTCTTTTTAGCAATTGAGAGATACGAAATAAACCCCATACCCGCTATTTTTGCAGAGACAATAGGTTCCCTTACCTATTGTCAGGCGAGAAAAGGAAAAAAGCTACAGTGTTGCCTACAACTCCTCACAGTTTGGCTAGCTAATCACATCTTCGGCAAGGGGTATTCCACTAGAGGAATTCTGGAGGTAAATCATCACCCCTTGCGAGATTTTTCTCGACGAGAGGGCTTTCGCTTGTATGATGTTGAATCGCAAGGACCTATGGGGACAAAATGGTGGATACATTTCTTGGCTCAAGTTAAGGAAAAAGATATCCGTTGGAAACTGGTCTGGTGGTTAAGCGAAGAGGTGCTGTACAGCTGTGGCCCGTTCTTCAATGTGCCATTAGTAGGACCAAGGTTTGAGGCCAACTATAATCCTTCCTTGGCACATTCACAGCTGACATTCCGTCAAGACATACCCGCAGAAGAATTGGTGCGCTCATTCTTACATTCCCTCAAAGGACCTGACTCTATACATGGCATCACCATTTCGAAGGCCTGGGATCATATGCACTTTAAAGGTAAAGCTGAGCTAGGAAGTCGAAGGCTGGCACCAACTAATGACTTTAAGGTCTGGCTGAGAGAAAGAATAAATGACAAGGTGGTAGAGAGATTTGTGGTGCTGGACCCTGTCCAAGGGAATGATCAGTTGAAGATAGAAAAAGCCCTGAAGAGAAAGATCGATGAGCATAAGGACACACTGGAAAATCTCGAAACTCAAAGGGATAGGAAAATGAAAGCTATCCGTGAAGTAGAAAGAGAATACGTCAGCGTAAGGGCAGACAGCAAAGACATTCGAAGGAACTCCCCTCTCTTGACGGAGAACAGGAACCTCAAGGAAATAAATCGCAAGTTAAGAGAAGAGTTGGCTGAAAAGGAGAAAAATTGGGAAGAACTCATGAGGAATGAAGTTCAAATTGAGGAAGCTAGAGCTCAAGTACTAGAGGCTCGGGTCAGAGATTTGGAGGCCCTCAATCAAGGGCTACAGGCCCAACTCCTCAACTATAATCCAACTTCTCAAGACAAGCTTAACAGGGCCTTGCTCCAAATCCAAGCCATGGGCCTAGCAATGGAAAACCTACAAGAAAAATGCAAAGCAAGGGAAAAGTTGGTGAAAGAGCTTGAAAGAGAGATTGAACCATGGAAAAATGATGCAATCCGGTTGCATAAAAAAATCGAGCAGATGGCTCGATTAATCAACATGTTCGTCCTGTCTTTCATCGACGCCTTTAAGAAAGTTGAATGGCGAATCAATCTACCACATGTCCCGCCCGAGTTGGAAGAACTCATAGTGTTTGGCCGAATATTAATCAACAAGTGGAATGCAATGCTAAGCATGTAGCGTAGGGTGAAAGGCCAAGATAGGTGCATGATGGGCCCGTAGCCTTCATAGCACTTTATCAACTGTTCCCATCATTGAATTTTGTATTTATGAATGGGAATAAGGATGTTTTGATTGCCATATAAATTAATAAAATTTGAAATTTTTCTTTCTTATTTATGTGTTATTCTATTGTTTTCTGGTTCTATTCTCTAATAAAATGGGTTTACATTAATATCAATAAAAATGGCACCTAAAAGTCACCCAGCTGGGAAGCCAGGGAACATTCACACACAGCTAGAAGAAAAAAGGCATTCTTTAAACAAACAAGAGTTGGAATTTCTCAGACAAGAAAACAAGGTCCTCAAAGCAGAAATGACAGCGCAAAAACGCTTGCACTTGAAAAAAGAGAAGGAACTTCGCCAACAGGCCGAGAAATATCGCCTGGAATCACTCGAGAACAAGCAGCTGCCATCCAATTTCCACCATGCATACTACGACATGTGCCGCTGGGCGGACCTGGATAAGCTCCAAAGGCTATATCTCGAAGAACAGGCAGAGAAAGAAGCTACCAAGAAGTAGATTATAGGGAAGATATATGTGAAAGACTCCTCATAGGAAGCAATGTTAGGAGGAGCATCCCTAAATAAAATTTCAAATAAATAAAATTTCCTATTTTATCTCTACCTGGCGTTTCTTACTCTCTCAAAAGCTCGAACTGGTCGGCTATGATAATTGTATGATGAACGTAGTTCTCATAGCAAACTATCAACCTTCTTCTCCTATTGAGTATTCTAACTCATAGAGGGATTGAAGGGGGATTTTTAGGTGCTAAATTCACTGATATTAACAAAATAACCCAACTTGAAAATAAATTTAAAAATTACTAAGGAAATTTGGTCTAGCAGGTTTTTCAAAATAGCTCAATCAAGCCATCAGTACTTCACTTGAACACGAAAAGCACAAATGGACTCCCAAGCAGCTAAATATGTGGCAAGGATAGCAGAAATGGCAAAAAGCCAAGACATGACTAAGTCTCAGGTAGCTACTTTGAACGATAAGATGGATCAAATACTGGCCTACCTAACAGGAGGCCAGCAAGAGCAAGGGGAAGGCTCGGATAAAGCCTCCAAAGGAAAAATGATTCCCCAAGTCATAATTCCCGAAGACCATGAGGAAGAATATGTTGAAGAAATACCCGTAGAAGAATCGCCCAAGGTTCACGAATCTAAGACAAATGAAGGGATCTTTATCAACGTAGCTGTCGTAATAGCTGTCCTAAAGGCACTACAAGACAGGCAGAACCAGGAGAAGGAGGATGGATACACGATTAGGGAACAAATAGAAAAAGAGGCAAGTCGTGCACTCAAGATGGCTACTAGAACCGAAGACGAAGATGAGGTTGCTCTATTTAGCTTCCCTAAAATCCAAATTCCCCGCAAGTTCAAGCTCCCACTTTTTGAAAAGTATGATGGTTTGTCAAATCCAGATCATCACGTCAAAGGATACTGCGCAACCATGGCCACATACAGCTCTGAACCATTATTCTTGCTCGCTCACTTTCACAATAGTTTGAAGGGAGCCGCGTAAAAGTGGTTCATGAGACAAGAAAATGAGACCATTAAGTCATGGGCCAGAATGATAAAAGCCTTCCGTAACAATTTCAAGCATAACATCCACAGTGAAATGACTAGGGAAAGCATGGTGCTCTAAAAAGAAGAAGTAATGAAACCTTCCGAGAATACGCCCCCAGGTGGAAAGAGGCTTCAGTGGATGTCCAACCTCGAATGAACAAAAGGGAAACATGCCGCTACTTTGTCAAGGCGTTAGGTGATCCAGCTTCTGAGGTTCTGACAATCTTTCCACATTAGGATTTTGTAGATTTGGTCACCATAGGGGAGGACATCGACGCAAGAAACAAAGAGTCACCCCCCGCCAACAAAGAATTTCACCCCTAGCTATGGGAAAAAGAAGAAGGAAGGAACTGCCTTTACGCCAAATGCACCAAAGACATTTTCAGTCAATGCTGTGGGGAATCCGGGGACTTCCCAGCAAAACCAGGCACCAAAAAATAATAGAGTAAACAATAGGGACAGGGAGTTGCCCTAGCTAGGCCTCACACGAAGTGAATTGTTCGAGCACCTTAAGGAACAACAGATGATGTGTGCTTGGCCAGGAAAGAACTGGGAACCCCTATACCTGGCTTGGTACAAACCAGAATTGTCCTGCGTATACCACCAAGGCAACAAAAGGCACTCAATCGACACGTGTGACCACTTCAAAACACACGTCTTGCAAATGATAGATGCAGGATGGATTAATCTCTCGAACATCACCAAAAACCCCTTACCTGAGCATGGGGTTAGTACCATAGAAAAAGAGGAATGGACAAACAAAGAGCTGGCCCATGTGTCCTTTTCCCTCGAACAAATATACCAAGCCCTGGCGGAGGCTGGTTATGTACCACGTCTCAAGGAATATAATGTGTTTTCTTGCTATTATAATCGGACCATCGGCCATTCCACTAATGAGTGTAAGCTTTGGAGAAAACAGGTACAACACTACATGACCATGGGGATCGTGACGGTAAAAGAGGAAAGTCCGAGATTCAGGTATGCGCGACCTCTCACCAAAAGGGGAAAACATTACCAATCACTCTCAAAGTCCCCAACATAGGACCTCCCTCACCAACTCCGAGATCATCACCCCTTTTTACTATTAGAAAGCCCAGTCCACAAAAAATAACGTGCCCACAAATGACCATCTATCCACCGAAACCCACACCATACGCCTCCAATAAAGCAGTACCATAGAGATATCAAGCAATTGTGGAAGTCGAAGGAACAAAAGGAGAGACAGGAGGAATCCTTGCGAATACCAATGTGACTCCTGGACAGGGATTTACCAGAAGCGGGAGGCTATATGCAAGAAACATAACAGCGACACCAAAAGAAACACTCCACACAAAAAAAGAAAAAAGCCTTGAGGACCAACCAGAAGAGGAGGGGGCAATTTCGACAAAGAATTCCTAAGCATAGTTAAGAAAAGCTATTACGATATCGTAGACCAATTGAGGAAATCTCCGTCCAGAATTTCTATGCTGGCTCTCATGCTGAATTCCGATATGCACCGTCAAGCTCTCCTTAAGACATTAGCTGACACACATGTTCCAAAAGAAATCACGCTAGAGAAAATGGTGAACCTGGTAGACGCTGCTAGACATGCTTCCACCCTTTCTTTCTTTGAAGAGGAGATTAGCCCAAGAATGAAGGCTTTACATATCACTGTGAAATGCTATGGTTTCACGATAGCGAAAGTACTTATAGACGGAGGGTCGGCCCTGAACGTCTTACCAGTCACTACCTTTCAGCGGCTTCCCGTAGAATCAACACGAATTGATGCAAGCAATATGATTGTCCGGGCTTTCGATGGAACCAGAAGGGAAGCCATGGGAGGAGTTACCCTTCCAATTGAAATAGGGCCCCTCACCTTCGACATCGCATTCCAACTCATGGAAGTTGACGCCGCCTACACTATGTTATTAGGCGGCCCTGGATCCATGAGGCTAAGGCCGTACCCTCTATTCTCCATCAGAAAATCAAATTCCTCAAAGAAGGAAGAGTCGTCACTATCAAAGGGGAGGAAAGCATGTTGATCAGTCATCCCTCTCCCATACCCTTCATTGATAGTACCGAAGAGGCTATGGAATCCTCTTTCCAAGGATTGGAAATAGAAAAGCGACCTAAAGAAACTTTCTGAATCAACAGCGTAGCTTCCAAAATTATGGCAAGACAAGGCTACAAACAAGGGCGAGGGTTGGATCCCGCGCTGGCTGGGATGTCGTGATGCATTGAACCAAAAGAACGAGAGGCCTTGGTTGGACTAGGATACACTAAGGCTACCCGAAATGGAAGTAACCAAAACGTTCCTCTTGGCCAAAGATTCGTGCAAGCCGAAAAGGACAACTGCGTCTCGGCCATTGGAGAAGAAGAAGCAACATGCGACGTCTCCCTCATATGGCGCACGACTGAGGAAGTAGATCAAAAGAACTGGGAGGCAGACTGGATCTTGGCAATCAATAGTTTCAAGTAAAATATGAATTGTAATTGATCTAGAGTTGAGCTCTAAGCTCAGATCAAAGAATAATACGCATATGAGCTTATCTATTGTCATTTATCAACTTTTAATAAGAAATGGCTTACATATTTCACTAAAGTTTTGTACGTACTCTTTTCTTTCAAACTCTCTCCTTAGCCTCTTAATTCATGTTCTTTTTTTACCCTTAGGGAATTAGCATTCTCCGAGACTCCGCCCCATTCGGCGATTCTTGGTTTTTACGAACATTGGGATGATGAACATATGCAAAATGAGAATGACTCCTATGAAGAAGAAACCCCACCAATCTTTGCCAAAATGGTTAAATCGGATGAAAAAGGAAAATTTCCACGTCAAGAAAAAATCGAACTCATAAACTTGGGGACTGAAAAAGAAAAGAAGGAAGTAAAAACTGTGGACAATCCAGAAGGGGAAGAATTAA
>CM026261.1:19433699-19558554 GCA_014851425.1 Senna tora | reverse complement strand
TTTGATTTCCTTGGTTTAGGATTATCTTTATGCAATTTAAGAACTTAGATTTATGGGTACATTGTCTATGTTTGTATTGAGACATTATGGTTTGATTGGATATTGCAACTTTATCACCCATTTATGCATTTGATGATGTTTAATTTCATTATGATAGCCTCTGATAGTAGGTTTCATGATTAATTTAGGCATCTATACTTGTGATGGTATTCCAAGCAATATAAGACAGTGGGTGTGAACCAATTGAGCATATGATGGTGATTAATGTTGTTATGGTAGCCTCTGATAGTAGGAATCATAACATGTTAATTCATCTAAGTTTGTGATGGTTGTCCAAACAACATAAAGAATGGAACATTTTGCTTTTGCCCAATTTTTATCATACATTAAGTTGTTCATAATTGTGTCTTTTGGATTGGTTACTAGCTATGGTAGTAGGAGTAATCACTAAGAAAGAACACAAGACTCAAGTGGTAACTTGAGGTTTTTCCTTAAGACTTAAAGAAGAATTAATTCCCATAATAATTTGAACTAGGATAGCTATATAATTCCATTTCCAAGAGCATTCTTATATTAATTTCAATTTGTTTTTAATTAGTCCATTTAAGAAAAATAACAAAACTAGTAATTTAGGTCCTTAAATAAAGGCTTTAATTTAGTTTACTTTAATTTCTTAATTGCATGTTTTTGACACTTAGTTTAGATTAGCATCTTAAATAAAGGCTACTTGAGTGAATACGATCCGGATTGCACTGCTATATTGCATTTTAATTCGGTTAATTTGGTCAACCTTGCGAAGGGTGCGATCAATCAGTTTTCGCCAATGACTGTTTCGAAAACCTGATCTTCTTGTTAATCAGTTTTCGCTGATGAGTGTTTCTAAAACTTGATATTCATCAGTTTTCGCCAATAAGTGTTTTGAAAACCTGATTTTCTTCTGAATCAGTTTTCACCGATGAGTGTTTCGAAAACTAGATCTTCATCAATTTTCGCCGGTGAGTGTTTCGAAAACTTGATATTCATCAGTTTTCGCCAACGAGTCTTTCGAAAACTTGAATTTCTTGTTCATCAGTTTTCGCCGATGTGTCTTTCAAAAACTTGATATTCATCAGTTTTCGCCGGTGAGTGTTTCAAAAACTACATATTCATTAGTTTTCACAAATGAGTGTTTCGAAAACTTGATTTTCTTGTTAATCAGTTTTCGCCGATGAGTGTTTCGAAAACATGATATTCATTTCAGTTTTCGCCGATGAGTGTTTCGAAAACTTGTTTTTGTTGTTAAACAGTTTTCGTCGATGAGTGATTCGAAAACTTAATATTGATCAGTTTCCGCCGATTTGTGTTTCAGAAACTTGATATTCATTGGTTTTCGCCAAGGAGTGTTTCGGAAACTTGATTTTCTTGTCAATCAGTTTTCACAGAAGAGTGTTTCAAAAACTTGATATTGATCAGTTTTCGCGGGTGAGTTTTTCGGAAACTTCATATTCATCAGTTTTTGCTAATGAGTGTTTGAAAACTTGATTATCTTGTTAATCAGTTTCCGCCGTTGAGTGTTTCGAATACATAATATTCATTAGCTTTCGCCCATGAGTTTTTCGAAAACTTTATATTGATTAGTTTTCGTCGGTGAGTGTTTCGAAAACTTGATATTCATCAGTTTTCCCAATGAGTGGTTCGAAAACTTGATTTTCTTGTTAATCAGTTTTCGTTGATGAGTGTTTCGAAAACTTGATATTAATCAGTTTTCGCCGATGAGTTTTTCGAAAACTTGATATTCATCAGTTTTCGGCAATGAGTGTTTCGAAAACTTCATTTTCTTGTTAATCAGTTTTCGCCGATGAGAGTTTTGAAAACTTGAAATTCATCAGTTTTCGCCGATTAGTGTTTCGGAAACTTGATATTCATCAGTTCCCACCAATGAGTGTTTTGAAAACTTGATATTCATCAGTTTTCGCCAATTATTGTTTCAAAAACTTGATATTCATCAATTTTGGCCAATGGGTGTTTTGAAAACTTGATTTTCTTGTTAATAAGTTTTCGCACATGAGTGTTTCGAAAACTTGATATTCATCAATTTTCGCCGGTGACTGTTTTGAAAACTTGATATTCATCAGTTTTCGCCAATGAGTGTTTCGAAAACTTGATTTTCTTGTTAATCAGTTTTGACCGATGAGTGTTTCGAAATCTTGATATCCATAAGTTTTCGCCGTTGAGTGTTTCAAAAACTCGATATTCATCACTTTTCGCCAATGAGTGTTTCGAAAACTTCATTTTCTTGATAATCTGTTTTCGCCGATGAGAGTTTCATAAAATTGATATTCATCAGTTTTCGCCCATGAGTGTTTCGAAAACTTGATTTTCTTCTTAATCAGTTTTCGCCGATGAGTGTATCGAAAACTTGATATTCATCAGTTTTCGCCGGTGAGTGTTTCGAAAACTAGATATTCATCAATTTTTGTCGATTAGTGTTTCAGAAACTAGATATTCGTTAGTTTTTGCCAATGAGTGTTCCGAAGACATGATTTTCTTGTTAATCAGTTTTCGCCGACGACTGTTTCGAAAACTTGATATCCATCAGTTTTCGCCGTTGAGTGTTTCGAAAACTTGATATTCATCAGTTTTTGCCAATGAGTGTTTCGAAAACTTCATTTTCTTGATAATCTGTTTTCACCGATGAGAGTTTCATAAAATTAATATTCATCAATTTTCGGCGATGAGTGTTTAGGAAACTTGATATTCATCAGTTTTCTGCCAATGAGTGTTTCAAAAACTTGATTTTCTTCTTAATCAATTTTCGCCGATTTGTGTTTCGAAAACCTGGTATTCATCAGTTTTCGCCGGTGAGTGTTTCGAAAACTTGATATTCATTAGCTTTCGCCAATGACTGTTTCAAAAACTTGATTTTCTTGTTAATCAGTTTTCACCGATGGGTGTTTCAAAAACTTGATATTAATCAGTTTTCGCCAATGAGTGTTTCGAAAACTTGATATTCACCAGTTTTCGCCGGTGAGTGTTTCGGAAACTTTATATTCATCAGTTTTCGCCAGTGAGTGTTTCGAAAATTTTATTTTCTTGTTAATCAGTTTTCACCGATGAGTGTTTCGAAAACTTGATATTCATCAGTTTTCGCCGTTGAGTGTTTCGAAAAGTTGATATTCATCAGTTTTCGCCAATGAGTGTTTCGAAAGCTTCATTTTCTTGATAATCTGTTTTTGCCGATGAGAGTTTTGAAAAGTTGATATTCATCAGTTTTCGCCGATTAGTGTTTCGGAAACTTGATATTCATCAGTTGCCGCCAATGAGTGTTTCGAAAACTTGATTTTCTTGTTAATCAGTTTTTGCCAATGTGTGTTTCGAAAACCTGGTATTCATCAGTTTCCGCCAATCAGTGTTTTGAAAACTTGATATTAATCAGTTTTCGCGGATTAGTGTTTCGAAAATTTGATATTCATCAGATTTCGCCAATTAGTGTTTCGAAAACTTGATTTTCTGGTTAATCAGTTTTTATCGATGTGTGTTTCGAAAACTTGATATTAATCAGTTTTCGCCGGTGACGGTTTCAGAAACTTCATATTCATCAGTTTTCGGCAATGAGTGTTTCGAAAACTTGATTTTCTTCTTAATCAGTTTTCATTGATGAGTGTTTCGAAAACATGGTATTCATCAGTTTTCGCTGGTGATTGTTTCGAAAACTTGATATTCATCAGTTTTCGCAAATTAGTGTTTCGAAAATTTGATATTCATCAGTTTTCCCAATTAGAGATTCGAAAACTTGATTTTCTTGTTAATCAGTCTTCGTCGATGAGTGTTTCGAAAGCTTGATATTCATCAGTTTTCGCCAGTGAGTGTTTCGAAAACTTGATATACATCAGTGTTCGCCAATGGGTGTTTCGAAAACTTGATTTTCTTGTTAATCAGTTTTCGCCGATGTGTGTTTCAAAAACTTAATATTCATCAGTTTTCGCCGGTGAGTGTTTCAAAACTAGATATTCATCAGTTTTCACCAATGAGTGTTTCGAAATCTTGATTTTCTTGTTAATCAATTTTCGCCGATGACTGTTTCGAAAACTTGATATTCATCAGTTTTCGCCGAAGAGTGTTTCGAAAATTTGATATTCATTAGTTTTCGCCAATTATTGTTTCAAAAACTTAATTTTCTTGCTAATCAGTTTTTGCCGATGAGTATTTCGAAAACTTGATATTCATCAGTTTTTGCCGTTGAGTGTTTCGAAAACTTGATATTCATTAGTTTTCGCAAATGACTGTTTCGAAAACTTGATTTTCTTCTTAATCAATTTTCGCCGTTGAGTATTTCGAAAACTTGATATTCATGAGTTTTCGCCAATGAGTGTTTCGAAAACTTGATATTCATTAGTTTTCCCCGGTGAGTGTTTCGAAAACTTGATATTCATGAGTTTTTGCCAATGAGTGTTTCGAAAACATGATTTTCTTGTTAATCAGTTTTCGCCGATGAGTGTTTCGAAAACTTGATATTCATCAGTTTTCCCCGATTAGTGTTTCGAAAACTTGATATTCATCAGTTTTCGCCGGTGAGTGTTTCAAAAACTTGATTTTCTTGTTACTCAGTTTTCACAGATGAGTGTTTCGAATGCTTGATATTCATCATTTTTCGCCAATGAGTGTTTCGAAAACTTGATTTTCTTGTTCATCAATTTTCGCCAATGAGTGTTTCGGTAACTTGATATTCATCAATTTTCGCCAATGAGTGCTTCGAAAACCTGATTTTCTTGTTAATCAGTTTTCGCCAATGAGTGTTTCGAAAACTT
The DNA here is from genome assembly GCA_014851425.1 of Senna tora. Classification (NCBI taxonomy): domain Eukaryota; kingdom Viridiplantae; phylum Streptophyta; class Magnoliopsida; order Fabales; family Fabaceae; genus Senna; species Senna tora. The sequence goes on along the minus strand of CM026261.1, from coordinate 19,553,767 downwards.
GATATTCATCAGTTTTCGTCGGTGAGTGTTTCGAAGACTTGATATTCATCAATTTTCACCAATGAGTGTTTTGAAAACTTGATATTCTTCAGTTTTCGCCGATGAGTGTTTCGAAAACTTGATATTCATCAATTTTCGCCAATGAGTGTTTTGAAAACTTGATTTTCTTGTTAATCTGTTTTCGCCGATGTGTGTTTGAAAAACTTGATATTCATCAGTTTCCGCTGGTGAGTGTTTCGAAAACTTGATTTTCTTGTTAATCAGTTTTCGTCGATGAGTGTTTCGAAAACTTGATATTCATCAGTTTTTGCCGATGACTGTGTCGAAAACTTGATTTTCTTGTTAATCAGTTTTCGTCGATGAGTGTTTTGGAAACTTGATATTCATCAGTTCTCGCCTGTTAGTGTTTCAGAAACTTGATATTCTTTACCTTTTGCCAATGAGTCTTTCGAAAACTTGATTTTCTTGTTAATCAGTTTTCGCCGATGAGTGTTTCGAAAACTTGATTTTGATCAGTTTTCGCCGGTGAGTATTTTGCAAACTTGATATTCATCAGTTTTCGCCAATGAGTGTTTCGAAAACTTGATTTTGTTGTTAATCAGTTTTCGCCGATGAGTGTTTCGAAAACTTGATATTCATCCGTTTTAGCCGGTGAGTGTTTCAAAAACATGATATTCATCCGTTTTCGCCAACGAGAGTTTTGAAAACTTCATATTCATCAGTTTTCGCCGATTAGTGTTTCGACAATTTGATATTCATCAGTTTCCGCCGATTAGTGTTTCGACAATTTGATATTCATCAGTTTTCGCCCATTAGTGTTTCGAAAACTTGATTTTCTTGTTAATCAGTTTTTGCCGATGAGTGTTTCGAAAACTTGATAGTAATCTGTTTTCACCGGTGACTATTTCAAAAACTTGATGTTCATCAGTTTTCGCCAATAAGTGTTTCGAAAACTTGATTTTCTTGTTAATCAGTTTTAACCGATGAGTGTTTCGAAAACATGATTTTCATCAGTCTTCGCCGGTGACTGTTTTGAAAACTTGATATTCATCAGTTTTCGACAATGAGTGTTTCAAAAACTTGATTTGCTTGTTACTCAGTTTTCCCCGATGAGTGTTTCGAAAACTCGATATTCATCAGTTTTCGCGAATGAGTGTTTTGAAAACTTGATTTTCTTCTTAATCAGTTTTTGCCGATGAGTGTTTCGAAAACTTAATATTCATCAGTTTTTCGCCGGTAAGTGTTTTGAAAACTTAATATTCATCAGTTTTCGTCGATTAGAGTTTCAGAAACTAGATATTCATTAGTTTTTGCCAATGAGTGTTTCGAAAACTTAATTTTTTCGTTAATCAGTATTCGCCGATGAGTGTTTCGAAAACTTGATATTCATCAGTTTTCGTCGGTGAGTGTTTCGAAAACTTGATATTCATCAGTTTTCGCCAAAAGAGTGTTTCGAAAACTTGATTTTCTTGTTAATCAGTTTTCGCCGATGAGTGTTTCAAAAAGTTGATATTAATCAATTTTCGCCGATTAGTGTTTCAGAAACTAGATATTCATTAGTTTTCGCCAATGAATGTTTCGAAAACTTGATATTTATCAGTTTTCGCCAATGAGTGTTTCGAAAACTTGATAATGATCAGTTTTCGCCAATGAGTGTTTCGAAAACTTGAATTTCTTGTTAACCAGTTTTCGCCGATGAGTGTTTCAAAAACTTGATGTTAATCAGTTTTCGTCGATGAGTGTTTCGTAAACATGAGATTCATCAGTTTTCGCCGATTAGCGTTTCGGAAACTTGATATTCATCAGTTTTCGCCAATGAGTGTTTCAAAAACTTGATATTCATCAGTCTTCGCCGGTGAGTGTTTCGAAAACATGATATTCATCAGTTTTCGCCAATGAGTGTTTCGAAAACTTGATTTTCTTGTTAATCAGTTTTCGCCGATTCGTGTTTCAGAAACTAGATATTCATTAGTTTTCGCTAATGAGTGTTTCGAAAACTTGATATTGATCAGTTTTTGCCAATGAGTATTTCGAAAACTTGATTTTCTTCTTAATCAATTTTCGCCGATGAGTGTTTCGAAAACCTCATATTCATCAGTTTTCGCCGAGTAGTGTTTCGGAAACTAGATATTCATTAGTTTTCGCCAATGAGTGTTTCGAAAACTTGATACTAATCAGTTTTCACCGGTGAGTGTTTCGAAAACTTGATATTAATCAGTTTTAGCCAATGAGTGTTTTGAAAACTTGATTTTCTTGTTAATCAGTTTTCGTCGATGAGTGTTTCAAAAACTTGATGTTCATCAGTTTTCGTCGATGAGTGTTTCGTAAACATGAGATTCATCAGTTTTCGCCGATTAGCGTTTCGGAAACTTGATATTCATCAGTTTTCGCCAATGAGTGTTTCAAAAACTTGATATTCATCAGTCTTCGCCGGTGAGTGTCTCGAAAACTTGATATTCATTAGTTTTAGCCAATGAGTATTTCGAAAATATGATTTTCTTGTTAATCAGTTTTCGCCGATGAGTGTTTCGAGAACTTGATATTCATCAGTTTTCGCCGATTAGTGTTTCGGAAATTTGATATTCATCAGTTTTCGCCAATGAGTGTTTCGAAAACTTGATTTTCTTGTTAGTCAATTTTTGCCGATGAGTGTTTTGAAAACTTGATATTCATGAGTTTTCGCCAATGACTGTGTAACACCCCAATTCCCTACGTCCATTTTAGTATATAGTTGATATGAATTATTGTGTTATTAGCCTTTCTTACCCGAGTGCATTTAAAATTTTACAAAGTTGATTAATTAAGGTGAGTTGGTTTGGGTTACTACTCTCAGGTATGTCACTTGTTTCTCTCAGCAGAAGCATTAAATTAAAACAAACACAAGCATCTTCTTTACATAACTTTCTATTTACTATAAACATATATAGTACACATACCATCCATCATCAAAGCTAGAGTCCCATGGAGGGAGAAGATCTAAGGATAGAAACCATCTTAAGATCTTAGTCCTTAACCTACTAGTGGATAAAGACTCTAGTCTTTACTTACATATCATTCATAAACATACCCAACATATGTCCTTCATCCCTTCCTATACATAGTAATTACTAGGACTTTGTAACCTTTCCAAAATGATACTAAAGGACAAAGTCAAGGGAATGGGGATTCCAAAAACAAAAGAAAACATGTACTACATGATCATGCTCCTTAGGAAGGCGTCAGATAAGTCACTACATGTACAATCACATCACTAATCACTACAACCCAGCCCAATACTTGATCATGCCTCCATTCCAGCTTGGCCTCCAATGTGACTAAGTACCTACGCATCTGATACACATCAACGTAATCGTGAGATTTATAATCTCAGTAATCATAGCAACCTGTTTTGAAAACCGCTAATGTGTACCACTGTATCATCATACAGAAAATCCCTGCATTTCCTCATACATTTCAAAATATTTAAAACATGGATGCAATATCATTCATTTCTTTAAAAACATAAATAAGCATAGCATGTATTCCTGTGAATGCAACCTTTAATACATCCCTTGAAAACACGCATTCAAATCATTCATTAGTAAGGTATGGAATATTATCATTTTCATCTTTGCAAAACATCATAAACTAGAGTAATATGGAAATACATAAAACATTTCATCATTTCATCATCATTCATAATCCAAGGGTAATGAAATAACACATAATAAACATGTGGGCATCTAGCCTTAACTTCCATAAAACATATAAGCATCGGGAGTGCCGCAACGCGAACACTCGCACACATCCATACATTCATCATCATTGTAGGACCCTTTGCGTCTTTCCCGAAGGATCAACAATGCGTCCCTCATAACATCATCATTAGAGGACCATTTGCTTCTTTCCCGAAGGATCAACAATTTGCCTCCCATAACATTTACATATAACTAGGATTTATCATGTTGTCCCGGAGGATCAACTGTTCAATTCCTTGAACACATACATTCATAGGATTCATTGCGTCTTCCCTTAAGAATCAACCTATTGCAAGCATTGTGTCTTTCCCTGTGGATCAACAATTTATATGCATGGTATCTTTCCTTAAGAGTCAACAATTCATCTCCGTCATATGCTATTCACATATACATATATTGAAAAGAAATAGGTCCCAATCATGGTTCGCCCAATTTTAAGCATGTCGCTCTTAAATGGCCACATAGGGCATACTAGCTTAAAATTCGATAACCAACACGGTATTTTTATAAAATTACATTCTTAATCGATTGGATGTTTTACCATCCCAAATAATGACACGACCGTGGAAATCCAACAGCCGTCCCATACCGACAATTGGTCAATCGATTATGGACCCATTCTTTACCGATACATGTACATTGAATACTAGCTCTCTTTTCTTTCTTTCTATGTTATTTCCCCTTGATTCATATTTCAAATTACTTTAAAATCTTTGAGCATCATGTTTGAGAATGAAATTAAGTGTTTAAAAACATCATTTAAAGTGATTAAGTTCACTATGCAAAACAGGTGTCTATCAGCTAGCTGATTGGGGCCATCAGCCGGCTCATTGGCCCTTAATTTTGGAAAATAAAATTTTCCAGAGACCTATCAGCCGACTGTTATGACCTATCAGCCGGCTGATAGCTCTTTGGAGACCTAATTCAGCCACTTTAAAAACACAACAGCCTGCTATTCTTAAGCCCTCAGCCGGCTGTTCTAATTTTGGAATTTTCTGGGTAAAATACGAACGTTTCTGGGAAACATGAACATTTATGAAAATTTTAAACCTATCAGTCGGCTGTTCATAATCTGGAAAATTTTCTGGGTAAATTATGAACACATCAACCGGCTGATGCGGGGCGAAAATGGTTCTAAAAACATCTTTTTGACCAGATTAAAGCCCCACACTTGAAAATCAAAAGAGTTTACTTAATGGAACTTAATCCCTATCATTTTCACAGCAAAACCCATCAAAACTTCACCTCAAAACATGCTTTTTCATTCTTAAATTTCAATATGGACATACACCAAAACCCATACCCAATTTTCCATTTTCTAGCATACAAGCGTACATGCAACATCATCTAAGCATCCATTCAAGTTCTAAAAACTCAGAAATGCATGTTTTAATCACCTCTTATAGCTTAAAACATCATATTAAAGAATTTCTCCATTGGAGCTAAAACCTTGAATTTTGAAGATAAGAGGAAGGAAGCTACGATTACCTTGTTTCCGAGGTTAATTACGTTTCTTGTGATGTGTAGATGCTTTCCTACGGATTATCCTAGCTGGAATCGAGTTCTTCAATCCCAATCCTCCAAGCTTTCTCCACCTTCTCTCTAGCTCTCTCTCTCTCTTGTTTTGTGCAAATGAGGTATGTGTGTGTGTGTTACCCTCTCTCACCTCCCTATAGCTTCATGGCCAATTAATAAAAGTTGGCAATTAAGTCCCTATGGTCACTTAGCAATCATCATGATCTTAGATGAAACTCTGTTTTCAACCTTCACACCTTGGCGGGAAGTGTTCAAAATTCTGTTAGTTACTGTGACCATTGGCTAAAATTATAATTTGTTATCCCCATATCACTTTTCTTTACATCCGAGTCCCATTTCCATTAAAACTCGTCTTTCCTTTAGTCTAAGTCCCTCTAAGCTTAGTCACTCTAGCACTAATGCAATTATACATGCTTCTAAATGCATCAAACACATACAATAACTTAAAGAATCTAACAAACAATTAATTCAACATCTCGGAGAGGCAGATGTTGCAATGGGTGTTTCGAAAACTTCATTTTCTTGTTAATCAGTTTTCGCCAATGAGAGTTTCGAAAACTTGATATTCATCAGTTTTTGCCATGGAGTGTTTTGAAAACTTTATTTTCCTAATCAGTTTTCGCTGATGAGTGTTTCGAAAACTTGATATTCATTAGTTTTCATCAATGAGTGTTTTGATAACTTGATATTCATCAGTTTTTGACGATGGGTGTTTCAAAAAGATGATTTTCTTGTTAATTAGTTTTCGCAGATGAGTGTTTGGAAAACTTGATATTCATCAGTTTCTGCCAATGAGTTTATCGAAAACTTGATTTTCTTTTCAATCTGTTTTCGACGATGAGTGTTTCAAAAACTTGATATTCAACAGTTTCCGCCGATTAGTGATTTGGAAATTTGATATTCATCAGTTTTCGCCAATGACTGTTTCGAAAACTTGATTATCTTGTTAATCCGTTTTAGCCGAAGAGTCTTTCGAAAACATGATATTGATCAGTTTTCGCCGGTGACTGTTTCGAAAAATTGATATTCATCAGTTTTCGCCAATGACTGTTTCAAAAACTTTATTTTCTTGTTAATCAGTTTTCGCCTATGAGTATTTCTAAAACTTGATATTCATCAGTTTTCGCCAATGAGTGTTTAGAAAACGTGATTTTCTTAATCAGTTTTCGTCGATGAGTGTTTCGAAAACTTGATATTCATCAGTCTCCGTCAACTAGTTTTTCGAAAACATGATTCTCTTGTTAATCAGTTTTCGGCGATGAGTGTTTTGAAAACTTGATATTCATCAGTTTTTGCCAATGAGTGTTTCAAAAACTTCATTTTCTTGTTAATCAGTTTTCGCGGATGAGTGTTTCGAAAACTTGATATTCATCAGTTTTCACCGATTGTTGTTTCAGAAGCTTGATATTCATCAGTTTTCCTCAATGAGTGTTTCGAAAACTTGATTTTCTTGATAATAAGTTTTCGCTGATGAGTGTTTTGAAAACTTGATATTCAACAATTTTCGCCAATGAGTGTTTCAAAAAAATGATTTTCTTGTTAATCAGTTTTCGCCAATGAGTGTTTCGAAAACTTGATATTGATCAGTTTTCGCCTGTGAGTGTTTTGGAAACTTGATGCTCATCAATTTTCGCCAATGAGTGTTTCAAAAACTTCATTTTCTTTTTAATCAGTTTTCGCCGATGAGTGTTTCGAAAACTTGATATTCATCAGTTTTCGTCGATGAGTGTTTCGAGAACTTAATATTTATCAATTTTTACCAATGAGTGTTTCGAAAAAATGCTTTTCTTGTTAATTAGATTTCGGTGATGAGTGTTTCTAAAACTTGATATTCATCAGTTTTCGCCAACGAGTGTTTTGAAAACTTCATTTTCTTAATTAGTTTTCGCCCATGAGTGTTTCAAAAACATGATATTCATCAGTTTTCGCCAGTGAGTGTTTCGAAAACTTGATATTCATCAGTTTTTGCCAATGAGTGTTTCGAAAACTTGACTTTCTTGTTCATCAGTTTTTGCCGGTGAGTGTTTCGAAAACTTGATATTCATCATTTTTCGCCAATGAGTGTTTCGAAAACTTGATTTTCTTGTTAATCAGTTTTCGCCAATGAGTGTTTCGAAAACTTGATATTCATCAGTTTTCGCCGATTAGTTTTTCGAAATCTTGATAATCATCAGTTTTCGCCAATGAGTGTTTCAAAAACATGATTTTCTTGTTTATCAGTTTTTGCCAATGACTGTGTCGAAAACTTGATATTAATCAGTTTTCGCCGGTGATTGTTTCAAAAACTTGATATTCATCAGTTTTCGCCTAATTTTAAGCATGTCGCTCTTAAATGGCCACATAGGGGATACTAGCTTAAAATTCGGTAACCAACACGACGTTTTTATAAAAGTACATTCTTAATCGATTGGATGTTTTACCATCCCAAATAATGACACGACCATTGAAATCTCGACAGCCGTCCCATACCGACAATTGGTCAATCGATTATGGACCCATTCTTTACCGATATATGTACATTGAATACTAGCTCTCTTTTCTTTCTTTATATGTTATTTCCCCTTGATTCATATTTCAAATTACTTTAAAATCTTTGAGCATTATGTTTGAGAATGAAATTAAGTGTTTAAAAAATCATTTAAAGTGATTAAGTTCACTATGCAAAACAGGGGCCTATCAGCTGGCTGATTAGCCCTTAATTTTGGAAAATAAAGTTTTCCAGAGACCTACCAGCCGGTTGTTAGGACCTACCAGCCGGCTGATAACTCTCTGGAGAGCTAATTCAGCCACTTTAAAAACAAAACAGCCAGCTGTTCGAATTCTGGAATTTTCTGGGTAAAATACTAACGTTTCTGGGCAAAAACATGAACATTTATGAAAATTTTAAACCTATCAGCCGGTTGTTCTAAGCTATCAGCCGGCTGTTCATAATCTGGAAAATTTTTTGGGTAAACTATGAACACATTAGCCTGCTGTTCTAGCTATCAGCCGACTGTTCTTGTTATCAGCTGGCTGATGCGGGGCGAAAATGGTTCTAAAAACATCTTTTTGACCAGATTAAAGCCCCATACTTGAATATCAAAAGAGTTTACTTAATGGAACTTAATCCCTATCATTTTCACAGCAAAACCCATCAAAATTTCAGCTCAAAACATGCTTTTTAATGCATAAATTTCAATATGGAGATACACCAAAACCCATACCCAAACCCATGACCAATTTTCCATTTTCTAGCATTCCAGCATACATGCAACATCATCTAAGCATCCATTCAAGTTCTAAAAACTCAAAAATGTAAGTTTTAATCCTCTCTTTCAGCTTAAAACATCATATTCAAGAATTTCTCCATTTGAGCTAAAACCATGAATTTTGAAAATGAGAGGAAGGAAGCTTTGATTACCTTGTTTCCGACCTTAATTACGTTTCTTGTGATGTGTAGATGCTTTCCTACGGATTATCCTAGCTGGAATCGAGTTCTTCAATCCCAATCCTCCAAGCTTTCTCCACCTTCTCTCTAGCTCTCTCTCTCTTGTTTTGTGCAAATGAGGTGTGTGTGTGTGTGTTGCCCTCTCTCACCTCCCTATAGCTTCATGGCCATTTAATAAAAGTTGGCAATTAAGTCCCTAGGGTCACTTAGCAATCATCATGATCTTAGATGAAACTTTGTTTTCATCCTTCACACCTTGGCGGGAAGTGTTCAAAATTTTCTTGATTATTGTGACCCTTGGCTAAAATTATAATTTGTTATCCCCATATCACTCTTCTTTACATCTGAGTCCCATTTCCATTAAAACTCGTCTTTCCTTTCATCTAAGTCCTTCTAAGCTTAGTCACTCTAGCAATAAAGCAATTCTACATGCTTCTAAATGCATCAAACACATACAATAACTTAATGAATCTAACAAACAATTAATTCATCATCTTGGAGAGGCGGATGTTACAGACTGTTTCGAAAACTTGATTTTCTTGTTAATCAGTTTTCGCCGATAAGTGTTTCTAAAACTTGATATTCATCAGTTTTCGCCAAGGAGTGTTTTGAAAACTTCATTTTCTTAATTAGTTTTCGCCCATGAGTGTTTCGAAAACTTGATATTCATAAGTTTTCGCCGGTGAGTGTTTCAAAAACTTGATATTCATCAGTTTTCGCGAATGAATGTTTCGAAAACTTGATTTTCTTGTTAATCAGTTTTTGCCGGTGAGTGTTTCGGAAACTTGATATTCATCAGTTTTTCCCGATGAGTGTTTCGGAAATTTGATTTTCTTGTTAATCAATTTTCGCCAATGAGTGTTTCAAAAACATGATTTTCATCAGTTTTCGCCAGTGAGTGTTTCGGAAACTTTATATTCATCAATTTTCGCCAATGAGTGTTTCAAAAACATGATTTTCTTGTTAATCAGTTTTTGCCGATGAGTGTTTCGAAAACTTGCTATTATTCAGTTTTCACCAGTGATTGTTTCAAAAACTTGATATTTACCATTTTTCGCTAATGAGTGTTTCGAAAACATGATTTTCTTGTTAATCAGTTTTCGCGGATGAGTGTTTCTAAAACTTAATATTCATCAGTTTTCGCCAATGAGTGTTTTGAAAACTTGATTTTCTTAATTAGTTTTCGCCGATGAGTGTTTCAAACACTTGATATTCATCAGTTTTCACCGGTGAGTGTTCCAAAAACTTGATATTCATCCGTTTTCGCCAATGAGTGTTTCGAAAACTTGATTTTCTTGTTAATCAGATTTCGTAGGTGAGTGATTGGAAAACTTGATATTCATCATTTTTCTCCAATGAATGTTTCGAAAACTTGATTTTCTTGTCAATCAATTTTTGCCGATGAGTGTTTCGAAAATTTAAGATTTATCAGTTTGCGATGATCAGTGTTCCCAAAACTCGATATTCATCAGTTTTCACCAATGAGTGTTTGGAAAAATGGATTTTCTTTTTAATGAGTTTTCGCGGATGAGTGTTTTCAAAACTTGATATTCATCAGTTTTTGCCGATGAGGGTTTCTAAAACTTGATATTCATCAGTTTTCGCCAATGAGTGTTTCGAAAACTTGATTTTGTTAATCAGTTTCGCCGATGAGTGTTTCGAAAACTTGATATTCATCAGTTTTCATCGGTGAGTGGTTCGAAAACTTGATATTTATCAGTTTTCGCCTTCAAAAACATGATTTTCTCGATATGTGTTTCGAAAACTTGATATTCATCAGTTTTCGCCAATGAGTATTTCGAAAACTTGATATTCTTCTTAATCAGTTTTCGCCGATGAGTGTTTCGAAAACTTGATATTCATCATTTTTTGCCGATGACTGTTTCGAAAACTTGATATTCAACAGTTTTCGCCAATGAGTGTTTCAAAAACTTGATTTTCGTCTTAATAAGTTTTTGCCAATGAGTGTTTTGAAAACTTGATATTCTTCAGTTTTCGCCCATTAGTGTTTCAGAAAGTTGATATTCATCCGTTTTCGCCAATGAGTGTTTCGAAAACTTGATATTCTTGTTAATCAGTTTTGCCGATGAGAGTTTCGAAAACTAGATATTCATCAGTTTTCCCCGATGAGTGTTTTGAAAACTAGATATTCCTCTGTTTTCGTCGATGAGTGTTTCGAAAACTTGATATTCATAAGTTTTCGCCGATGATTGTTTCGAAAACTGGATTTTCTTGTTAATTAGTTTTCACCGATGAGTGTTTCGAAATTTTGATATTAATCAGTTTTCGCCAATTAGTTTTTCAGAAACAAGATATTCATCAGTTTTCGCCAATGAGTGTTTCGAAAACTTGTTATTCTTGGTAATCAATTTTCGCCGTTAGGTATTTCAAAAACTTGATATTCATCACTTTTCGCCTATGAGTGTTTCTAAAACATGATATTCATCAATTTTCGCCGGTCAGTGTTTCGAAAACTAGATATTCATCAGTTTTCACCAATGACTGTTTCAAAAAATTGATTTTCTGGATAATTAGTTTTCGCCAATGAGTGTTTTGAAAACTAGATATTCATCAGTTTTCCCTAATGAGTGTTTCGAAAACTAGAAATTCATCAGTTTTCGCCGGTGAGTGTATCGAAAACATGATATTCATCAGTTTTTGTCGATGAGTGTTTGGAAAACTTGATTTTCTTGTTAATCAATTTTTGCCGATGAGAATTTCGAAAACTTGATATTCACCAGTTTTTGATGATTAGTGTTTCAGAAACTAGATATTCATTAGTTTTCACCAATGAGTGTTTCCAAAACTTGATTTTCTTGGTAATCAGTTTTCGCCCATGAGTGTTTCAAAAACTTGATATTAATCACTTTTCGCCGATGAGTGTTTCTAAAACTTGATATTAATAAGTTTTCACCGGTGAGTGTTTCGAAAACTTGATGTTTATCAGTTTTGACCAATGACTGTTTCGAAAACTTGATTTTCTGGTTAATTAGTTTTCGCCAATGAGTGTTTCGAAAACTAGATATTCATCAGTTTTCCCCAACGAGTGTTTCGAAAACTAGATATTCATCAGTTTTCGCCGGTGAGTGTATCGAAAACTTGATATTCATCAATTTTTGCCGATGAGTGTTTGGAAAACTTGATTTTCTTGTTAATCAGTTTTTGCCGATGAGAATTTCGAAAACTTGATATTCACCAGTTTTTGCTGATTAGTGTTTCAGAAACTAGATATTCATTAGTTTTCGCCAATGAGTGTTTCCAAAACTTGATTTTCTTGGTAATCAGTTTTCGCCCATGAGTGTTTCAAAAACTTGATATTAATCACTTTTCGCCGATGAGTGTTTCTAAAACATGATATTCATCAATTTCCGCCGGTCAGTGTTTCGAAAACTAGATATTCATCAGTTTTCACCAATGACTGTTTCGAAAACTTGATTTTCTGGATAATTAGTTTTCGCCAATGAGTGTTTTGAAAACTAGATATTCATCAGTTTTCCCTAATGAGTGTTTCGAAAACTAGATATTCATCAGTTTTCGCTGGTGAGTGTATCGAAAACATGATATTCATCAGTTTTTGTCGATGAGTGTTTGGAAAACTTGATTTTCTTGTTAATCAGTTTTTGCCGATGAGAATTTCGAAAACTTGATATTCACCAGTTTTTGATGATTAGTGTTTCAGAAACTAGATATTCATTAGTTTTCACCAATGAGTGTTTCCAAAACTTGATTTTCTTGGTAATCAGTTTTCGCCCATGAGTGTTTCAAAAACTTGATATTAATCACTTTTCGCCGATGAGTGTTTCTAAAACTTGATATTAATAAGTTTTCGCCGGTGAGTGTTTCGAAAACTTGATGTTTATCAGTTTTCACCAATGACTGTTTCGAAAACTTGATTTTCTGGTTAATTAGTTTTCGCCAATGAGTGTTTCGAAAACTAGATATTCATCAGTTTTCCCCAACGAGTGTTTCGAAAACTAGATATTCATCAGTTTTCGCCGGTGAGTGTATCGAAAACTTGATATTCATCAGTTTTTGCCGATGAGTGTTTGGAAAACTTGATTTTCTTGTTAATCACTTTTCGCCGATGACAATTTCGAAAACTTGATATTCACCAGTTTTTGATGATTAGTGTTTCAGAAACTAGATATTCATTAGTTTTCGCCAGTGAGTGTTTCCAAAACTTGATTTTCTTGGTAATCAGTTTTCGCCCATGAGTGTTTCAAAAACATGATATTAATCACTTTTCGCCGATGAGTGTTTCTAAAACTTGATATTAATAAGTTTTCACCGGTGAGTGTTTCGAAAACTTGATGTTTATCAGTTTTCGCCAATGAGTGTTTCGAAAACTCGATTTTCTTGTTAATCAGTTTTCGGCGATGAGTGTTTCGAAAAAATGATATTCATCAGTTTTCGCCGGTGAGTATTTCGAATACTTGATATTCATCAGTTTTCGCCGATGTGTGTTGAAAAGACTTGATATTCATCAGTTTTCGCCCGTGAGTGTTTCAAAAACTAGATATTCATCACTTTTCACCGATGTGTGTTTCGAAAACTTGATATTCATCAGTTTTCACCGATGAGTGTTTCGAAAACTTGATATTCATCAGTTATCGCCGATTAGTGTATCAGAAACTAGATATTCATTAGTTTTCGCCAATGAGTGTTTCAAAAACTTCATTTTCTTGTTAATCAAAGTTCGCCGATGTGTGTTTCGAAAAGTTGATAATCACCAGTTTTCGCCGATGATTGTTTCGAAAACTTGATATTCATCATTTTTCGCCAATGAGTGTTTCGAAAACTTGATTTTCTTGTTAATCAGTTTTAGCCGATGAGTCTTTCAAAAACTTGATATTAATCAGTTTTTGCCGATGAGTGTTACGAAAACATGATATTAATCAGTTTTCGCCGGTGAGTATTTCGGAAACTTGATATTCATCAGTTTACGACAATGAGTGTTTCAAAAACTTGATATTCATAAGTTTTCGCAAAGTAGTCTTTCGAAAACTTGATTTTCTTGTTAAACAGTTTTCGCCGATGAGTGTTTCGAAAGCATGATTTTCATCAGTTTTCGCCAATGAGTGTTTCGATAACTTGATTTTCATGTTAATCAGTTTTCACCGATGAGAGTTTCAAAAACTTACCTTTCATTAGTTTTCGGCGGTGAGAGTTTCGAAAACTAGATATTCATCAGTTTTCCACAATGACTGTTTCGAAAACTTGATTTTCTTGTTAATCAGTTTTCGCCAATGAGTGTTTCGAAAACGTGATATTCATCAGTTTTCGCCGATTAGTGTTTCAGAAACTAGATATTTATTAGTGTTCACCAATGATTGTTTCGAAAACTTGATGTTCTTGGTAATTAGTTTTCGCCGATCAGTGTTTTGAAAACTTGATATTGATCAGTTTTCGCCGATGAGTGTTTTGAAAACTTGATATTGATAAGTTTTCGCCGATGAGTGTTTCGAAAACTTGATATTCATAAGTTTTTGCCAATGAGTGTTTCGAAAACTTGATTTTCTTGTTAATCATTTTTCGCCGATGAGTGTTTCGTAAACTTGATATTCATTAGTTTTCGCTGAATAGTGTTTCAGAAACTAGATATTCATTAGTGTTCGCGAATGAGTGTTTAGAAAACTTGTTTTTCTTGTTAATCAGTTTTCACCGGTGAGTGTTTCGAAAACTTGATATTCATCAGTTTTCCCCAATGAGTGTTTCGAAAACTTGATTTTCTTCTTAATCAGTTTTCGCCGATGTGTGTTTCAAAAACTTGATATTCATCAGTTTTCGCCGGTGAGTGTTTCAAAAACTAAATAGTCATCTGTTTTGACCAATTTGTGTTTCGAAAACTTGATTTACTTGTTCATCAGTTTTCGCCAATGAGTGTTTCGAAAACTTGATTTTGTTGTTGATTAGTTTTCGCGGATGTGTGTTTCGAAAATTTGATATTCATCAATTTCGCCGATTAGTGTTTCAGAATCTTTATATTCATCAGTTTTCGCCAATGAGTGTTTCGAAAACTTGATTTTTTTGTTAATTAGTTTTTGCCGGTGAGTGTTTCGAAAACTTGATATTCATCAGTTTTCGCCGGTGAGTGTTTCAAAAACTTAATATGCATCAGCTTTCACCGATGATTGTTTCGAAAACATGATTTTCTTCTTAATCAGTTTTCGCCGATGAGTGTTTCGAAAACTTAATATTCATTAGTTTTCGCAGATTAGTGTTTAAGATACTTGATATTCATTAGTTTTCGCTAATGTGTGTTTCGAAAACTTGATTTTCTTGTTATTCAGTTTTTGCCGAGGAGTGTTTCAAAAACTTGATATTAATCAGTTTTCGCCAATGAGTGTTTCGAAAACTTGATATTGATCAGTTTTTGCCGGTGAGTGTTTCAAAAACTTGATATTCATCAGTTTTCGGCAATGAGTGTTTCCAAAACTTGATTTTCTTGTTAATAAGTTTTCGACGAACAGTGTTTCGAAAACTTGATATTCATCAGTATTCGCCGGTGAGTGTTTCGAAAACTTGATATTCATCAGTTTTCGCCAATAAGTGCTTTGAAAACTTGATTTTCTTGTTAATCAATTTTCGCCGATGAGTGTGTCGAAAACATCATTTTCATCAGTTTTCACCGATTAGGGTTTCGGAAACTTGTTGTTCATCAGTTTCTGCCAATGAGTGTTTCGAAAACTTGATTTTTTTGTTAATCAGTTTTCGCCGATGAGTGTTTTGAAAACTTGATATTCATCAGTTTTCGCCAATGAGTGTTTCAAAAACATGATTTTCTTGTTAATCAGTTTTCGCCGATGAGTGTTTTGAAAACTTGATATTCATCAGTTTTCGCCGGTGAGTGTTTCGAAAACTTGATATTTATCAGTTTCCGCCGGTGAGTGTTTCGAAAACTTGATTTTCATCAGCTTTCGTCGATGAGTGTTTCGAAAACTTGATATTCGTCAGTTTTCGCCGATAAGTGTTTCAAAAACTAGATATTCATTAGTTTTCGCCAATGAGTGTTTTGAAACATGATTTTCTTGTTAATCAGTTTTCACCGATGAGTGTTTAAAAAACTTGATATTAATCAGTTTTCGCCGATGAGTATTTCGATAACTTGATATTGATCAGTTTTCGCCGGTGAGTGTTTCGAAATCTTGAAATTCATCAGTTTTCGCCAATGAGTGTTTCGGAAACTTGATTTTCTTGATAATCAGTTTTCGCCGATGACTGTTTCGAAAACTTCATATTCATAAGTTTGCGTCGGTGAGTGTTTCGAAAACTTGATATTCATCACCTTTCGCCAATGAGTGTTTCGGAAACTTGATATTCTTGTAAATCAGTTTTCACCGATGAGTGTTTCGAAAACTTGATATTCATCAGTTTTCGCCGGTGAGTGTTTCGAAAACTTCATATTCATCAGTTTTCGCCAATGAGTGTTTCGAAAACTTGATATTCATCAGTTTTCGCCGGTGAGTGTTTCGAAAACTTGATATTCATCAGTTTTCGCCAATAAGTGTTTCGAAAACTTGATTTTCTAGTTAAAAAGTTTTCGCCGGTAAGTGTTTAAAAAACTAGATATTCATTAGTTTTCACCGACGAGTGCTTCGAAGACTTGATTTTCTTGTTCATCAGCTTTCGTCGGTGAGTGTTTCGGAAACTAGATATTCATCTGTTTTCGCCAAAGAGTGTTTCGAAAACTTGATTTTCTTGTTAATCAGTTTTCGCCGGTGAGTGTTTCGAAAACTTGATATTCATTAGTTTTCGCCAATAAGTGTTTCGAAAACTTGATTTTCTAGTTAAAAAGTTTTCGCCCATTTGTGTTTCAAAAACTTTATATTCATCAGTTTTCGCCGGTGAGTGTTTAAAAAAACTAGATATTCATCAGTTTTCACCGACGGGTATTTCGAAGACTTGATTTTCTTGTTCATCAGTTTTCGCAGGTGAGTGTTTCAAAAACTGGATATTCATCAGTTTTCCCCAAAGAGTGTTTTGGAAACTTGAGATTCATCGGTTTTTGCCGGTGAGTGTTTCAAAAATTTGATATTCATTAGTTTTCGCCAATGAGTGTTTCGAAAACTTGATTTTCTTGTTAATCAGTTTTCGCCGATGAGTGTTTCGAAAAGTTGATATTCATCAGTTTTCGCTGAATAGTGTTTCAGAAACTAGATATTCATTAGTGTTCGCGAATGAGTGTTTAGAAAACTTGTTTTTCTTGTTAATCAGTTTTCACCGGTAAGTGTTTCAAAAACTTGATATTAATCAGTTTTCGTCGATGAGTGTTTCGAGAACTTGATATTGCACAGTTTTCGCCGGTGAGTGTTTGGGAAACTTGATTTCATCAGTTTTCGCCAATGAGTGTTTCGAAAACTTGATTTTCTTGTTAATCAGTTTTCGCCGATGAGTGTTTCGAAAACTTGATATTCATCAGTTTTCGTCGGTGAGTGATTCGAAACCTTGATATTCATCAGTTTTCGCCGATGAGTGTTTCGAAAACTTTATATTCATCAGTTTTCGTCGATGAGTGTTTCAGAAACATGATATTCTTTAGTTTTTGCCAATGAGTGTTTCAAAAACTTGATTTTCTTGTTAATTAGTTTTTGCCGATGAGTGTTTCAAAAACTTGATATTCATCAGTTTTCGTCGATGAGTGTTTCGAAAACTTGATATTCATTAGTTTTTGCCAATGAGTGTTTCAAAAACATGATTTTCTTGTTAATCAGTTTTCGCCGATGAGTGTTTCGAAAACTTGATATTCATCAGTTTTCATCAATGAGTGTTTCGAAAACTTGATATTCATCAGTTTTGGGCAATAAGTGTTTCGAAAAGTTGATTTTCTTGTTAATTAGTTTTCGTCAATGAGTGTTTCGAAAACTTGATATTCATCAGTTTTCACCGGTGAGTGTTTCAAAAACTTCATATTCATCAGTTTTCGCCGATGAATGTTTCGAAAACTTGATATTCATAAGATTTTGCCGTTGAATGTTTCGAAAACTTGATATACTTCAGTTTTCGCCAATAAGTGTTTCGAAAACTTTATTTTCTTGTTAATTAGTTTTCGCCGATGTGTGTTTCAAAAACTTGATATTCATCAGTTTTCGCCGGTGAGTGTTTCAAAATCTAGATATTCATCAGTTTTCACCAACTAGTGTTCCGAAAACTTGATTTTCTTGTTCATCATTTTTCGCCAATGAGTGTTTCGAAAACTTGATATTCATCAGTTTTCGCCAATGAGTGTTTTGAAAACTTGATTTTCTTGTTAATCTGTTTTCGCCTATAAGTGTTTCGAAAGCTTGGTATTCATCAGGTTTGGCCGGTGAGTGTTTCGAAAACATGATATTCATCAGTTTTCGCCATTGAGTGGTTCAAAAACTTTATTTTCTTGTTAATTAGTTTTCACCGAGGAGAGTTTCGAAAGCCTGATATTCATCAGTTTTTGCCGATGAGTGTTTCGAAAACTTGATATTCATCAGTTTTCGCAAATGAGTGTTTCGAAAACTTGATTTTCTTGTTAATCAATTTTTGCCGATGAGTGTTTCGAAAACTTGATATTCATCAGTTTTCGCCGATGAGTGTTTCAAAAACATGATATTCATTAGTTTTCGCCAATGAGTGTTTCGAAAACTTGATTTTCTTGTTAATCAATTTTTACCGATGAGTGTTTCGAAAACTTGATATTCATCAGTTCTCGCCGGTGAGTGTTTCGAAAACTTGATATTCATTAGTTTTCGCCGGTGAGTGTTTCAAAAATATGATATTCACAAGTTTTCGCCAATGAGTGTTTGGAAAACTTGCTTTTTTTGTTAATCAGTTTTCGCCGATGAGTGTTTGGAAAACTTGATATTCATCGGTCTTCTCCAGTAAGTGTTTCGAAAACTAGATATTCATCAGTTTTCCCGAATTAGTGTTTCGAAAACTTGATATTCATCAATTTTCGCCGGAGAGTGTTTCGAAAACTTGATATTCATCAGTTTTCGCCGATGTGTTTTTTGTAAACTTGATTTTCTTGTCAATCCGTTTTCGCCGATGAGTGTTTCGAAAACTTGATATTCATCAGTTTTCGCCGGTGAGTGTTTCGAAAACTTAATATGCATCAGTTTTTGCCGATGATTGTTTCGAAAACTTGATATTCATCAGTTTTCGCCGATTAGTGTTTCAGAAACTAGATATTCATTAGTTTTCGCCAATGAGTGTTTTGAAAACTTGATTTTCTTGTTAAGCAATTTTCGCCTATGAGTGTTTCAAAAACTTGATATTAATCATTTTTCGCCGATGAGTATTTTGATAACTTGATATTGATTAGATTTCGCCGGTGAGTGTTTCAGAAACTTGATATTCATCAGTTTTCGCCAATGAGTGTTTCAAAATCTTGATTTTCTTGTTAATCAGTTTTCGACGAACAGTGTTTCGGAAACTTAATATTCATCAGTTTTCGCCGGTGAGTGTTTCGAAAACTTGATATTCATCAGTTTTCGCCAATGAGTGTTTCAAAAACGTCATTTTCTAGTTAATCAATTTTCGCCGATGAGTGTGTCGAAAACTTGATTTTCATCAGTTTTCACCGATTAGGATTTCGAAAACTTGATATTCATCAGTTTCTGCCAATGAGTGTTTCGAAAACTTGATTTTCTTGTTCATCAGTATTCGCCGATGAGTGTTTCAAAAACTTGATATATTTTGGACGATTAGTGTTTCAGAAATTTGATATTCATCAATTTTCGCCATTGAGTGTTTCCAAAACTTGATTTTCTTGTCAATCAATTTTCGTCGATGAGTGTTTCGAAAACTTCTTACTCATCAATTTTCGCCGGTGAGTGTTTTGAAAACTTGATGTTTATCAGTTTTCGCCGGTGGGTGTTTCGGAAACTTGATATTCATCAGCTTTCGCTGATGAGTGTTTCAAAAACTTGATATTCATCAGTTTTCGCCGATTAGTTTTTCAAAAACGAGATATTAATTAGTTTTCGCCAATGAGTGTTTCGAAAACGTGATTGTCTTGTTAATCAGTTTTTGCCAATGAGTGTTTCGAAAACTTGATATTCATCAGTTTTCGCCAGTTAGTATTTCAAAAACTTGATATTGATCAGTTTTTGCCGATGAGTGTTTTGAAAACATTATATTTATCAGTTTTCACCAATGAGTATTTCGAAAACATGATTTTCTTGTTAATTAGTTTTGGCTAGGGAGTTTTTCGAAAACTTTATATTGATCAATTTTCGCCAATCAGTGTTTCAAAAACTTGATATTCATTAGTTTTCGCCAATGAGTGTTTCGAAAACTTGATTTCCTTCTTAACCAGTTTTTGCCGATGAGTGTTTCGAAAACTTGATATTCATCAGTTTTCATCGGTGTGTGTTTCAAAAACTTGATATTCATCAGTTTTCGCCGATGAGTGTTTCGAACACTTGATATTCATAAGTTTTCGCCGGTGAGGGTTTCGAAAACGTGATATTCATCAGTTTTCGCCAATAAGTGTTTCGAAAACTTGATATTCATCAGTTTTTCGCCGATGAGTGTTTCGAAAACTTGATATTCATCAGTTTTCGCCGGTGAGTGTTTCAAAAACTTGATATTCATCAGTTGATGCCAACGACTGTTTCTAAAACATGATTTTCTTGTCAATCAATTTTCGCCGATGACTGTTTCGAAAACTTCATATTGATTAGTTTTTACAAATGAGTGTTTCGAAAACTTGAAATTCATCAATTTTCACCAGTGCGTGTCGCGAAAATTTGATATCCATCAGTTTTTGCCAATTAGTGTTTCGAAAACTTGATTTTCTTGTTAATCCGTCTTCGCCGATAAGTGTTTCGAAAGCTTGATATTCATCAGTTTTCGTCGGTGAGGGTTTCGAAAACTTGATATTCATCAGTTTTCGCTAATGAGTGTTTCGAAAACTTGATTTTCTTGTTAATTAGTTTTTGCTGATGAGTGTTTCGAAAACCTGATATTCATCAGTTTTCGCCGGTGAGTGTTTCGAAAACTAGATATTCATCAATTTCACAAATGAGTGTTTCGAAAACTAGATTTTCTTGTTAATCAGTTTTTGTAACATCCCAAAAATGGAAACTCAACTTTGACCAAAAAGTCAAAGTGTTGACTTTTTCTAAGTTGTTGACTTTTGTGTTCACTTTTCTTTAACTTGTTTGACTTTTTGATTTTTAAGTGTTTGGATGTGTTTGTCTTTGTTTTTGTTTGTAATTTTGTTTATGAAACCCTAACTAGAGGTCAAGAGACCCAAAAAGCAGAGAAAAATGACCAGAGGAACCCTAACCCAAACCCTAGGGACTAAATTGAAAAGAATAATTTAGTTTTAACCTTTTTCTTTAAGGAATTAAATAGGGCAGAAAAGACCTATTTGACCCTAGTAAGATACCCTAGAACATTCTAGAGATACCCTAAGACCTAGCTAAGGGACCCCAATCTCAAGAAAAGTCCTAAAAGGACACATTTTCTCCAGTAAAAATTCAGGACTAGAATGAAATAACTAAAAAATTGGAGCTTTAGCCCTTTAGCTTACTTAAGGCCTAAGGAAGCCCAATTTAACCACTTAGAGACACCCTAAACTATCCTACAAGGTACCAGCCATGAAATTAAATAAAAAACAAACATGATTAAGTACGTTACACATTTTAAAAATAGCAATAAATAGGAAATTTATCACAAATAAATCCCTTTAATGCCTCTAAGCACTTGTAACCGAATCTATTATTTTTAAGGCCAATAAAAGAACCAATCAAGGTAGTCACCACACCCAACAACTTGAGTAAGCAAAGTACAAGACCAGAATGAAGAATAATGAGGCTGAAAACCGAGACTAACTAATTTAAAGCTTAAATTAAACAAGCCCTTAAGTATCAACCACTAATGCACCAAGATTAAAGCCTACCCGAGACCTAAGTGTCTAATTACGCACCCAAACGGTTCCTTAAGTTGCCAGCACACCCCAAATAGTTGTCCTAAGTCTAATCCACGAGCCTCAGCCAGCAAACACCTCACCACACTCATCATTACCACTCCACATGCCCTTAGTGTTATAAGAGAGAAGTGAAACCAAGAGGGATAGGCACAAGCAACCTAAAATCAGAGTTGAGAGCCGAGAGCAAGAGAGAACAGGTTCAGAGAGAGGCTGAAATCGTGTGTGAGCTGGGAGAATCGAAGGATTGCAGTGGAGGTAGAGAGAGAAGCAGAAATCCACACACACATTCACACCAGAAACCTTGTTGTTTTGCATCAGTTTGCCCAAGGTGTTCAGAGGCCCAAATCTGTGTCTCTTCTTCTAGAAATCAAGGTAACGTAGTGTTACCCTTCCTTCTCCATCACTGAGCCAAGAGCATCCACCAGAAACGGTGGTATGAGCCTCTATGACTCATTTTCCCGAGGTTGCCACAGAATGCCCTGTTTCGGGCAGTGAAGCTTCCATGACGCATATCTCCTTCATCTGTTATCCAATTTGAGCGTGTGAGTAGTCATTAGAAAGCTAAGAGGATAATCTTTAAAAGACCCTCAATGCATGCATGATCAGGGGCTGCCGTACAGGGGTTCAGAGCCTCGAAAACCTATTGAGTTTCTGCTAAAAATGTTGTTTTCTGATATAAAAATGTATGCTTGTTGTTTTTGTTGTTTCTGGTAGTTTGAGTTCTGAACCAAGTTTAGATGAGATAATAAATGTTAATGGGAATATGGGAGGTTGAAGATTTGCTTTGACTACTTCTAAGAACTTCTGGTTCAGTAGTGGGATTTTGTAGATGAAGGGTTCAAAATTTGATTTGCAGTAAGTTCTTTGATTTTCAGTCTGGAAAATGTCCATCCCTTCTCGGTGACACTATTGCCAGGGTTACTAGAAGTGGTTGTTAGCTCAGATTTGCTTGAGGAAAATGCTAAGTTTCAGAATAGGGAAGATGTGATAGCTTGCTGTTTTGAGAAAAATGAAAATAAAACATTGTTGGAATGCATAACCTGAGATTTACCAATGAACTTGCAAACTTACCATTTCTAATATTTCTGAAATTTAACATGAATTACTCAGTTTGCTAACCACCAAAACCTTGAATGCTTGCTGGAAATTTTAAAGGAAGTTTCTGAGTTTTCAATTGTGTAAGAGTGATGTTATAGTCATGAGTGCTGTGTTTGATTAGATTTATGGTATATGATAAAAATTGGACCCCTAACCATTGTAAATTTGCTGAGATTCTTGTCTGGGCATTGTCTAAATACCTAAGTGGCAAAAATGGCAACATTTGCTTTGACACTGTGAAACTTACCCTTTACTGTCAAACAAGATTTATGAGGGCAGGAAATGTCAAAACAGTAGAAGAAAAGTGCCAAGAAAGAAAGTAAGAGTCTTAGGGATTCACATACTCTTAGAATGGAAGTTAGGGCAACAAGCATGGAAAGAGGCAGTTAGTGGCCCAAAACTTGGGTACTCAGGTTCTAAGAGGGTAGACCTGTCATCCCATCCTCTAAACCTCTTAAGTATCCTTCCCAAACAGAAATGTGCTATCCTATGACTTGGAAAACAGAAAAAAAAGGCCAAAAGAGGAGAAATGGTAAAAAGAATGAAAGACTTGCAAAAATAGCCACTCTGTACTGATGTGGCTGCACACACTTGCTGTGCAAGCCACAAGTAGTCTTATCTTGCTTATGAGATGCTAAAATGGGCTGGATAGAGGTCAGAACAAAAAAGTTTATGAAACAGGGACTAAAATGAACTGATTTTTCTATTTTTGCCCCTTTTTCAGAATCTGTGTAAACTGAGCTATCTGTGGTAAAATTTCTGTACTTTCTGGTTCTGTATCTTAGTATGGACCTATGCGTTGGCAGGGAGGTGGTCAAAGTGGCCTCTAACCCCATTCTATGCTTAACTTGATTTTTGGGAAAATTTATGTGTTTTGCTGCAAAAGCATGTCTTCTGGTTGCTATTTTTCTGTGAAAACTGCATGAGCAAGTCCCAATTAGCTTTTAGGTACTTGATACACCATGGTTTTGGCTTGAAACAACCCAGAACAGAAATTGGGTCTTAATAGGGACTAATTTGCAAGAAAAACTTGATAAAAACTTAAAAGTCCTATTTCTACCCAAATTCTGGTTCAATTCTGTTGGGATTTTCTGGATGTGTGTAGTAGGTCCTAATTGACTCTTTGGAAGGCTGAGTAAGGTTTAAATACTTGAAATGAACCCTGAATTTCCTTATTTAAAGAAATGGACTCTTTTGAAAAGATTTGTGAATTTAAGGGTCTAGATGCAATTGTCTTTATTGGAAAATTGATTTAGGCTATTATGTATGCTTTAATGATGCTTGTGGTGAAATTTCTTGACCTTTGGATGTTATATTTCGCCAATGAGTGTTTCGAAAACTTGATATTCACCAGTTTTTGATGATTAGTGTTTCAGAAACTAGATATTCATTAGTTTTCGCCAATGAGTGTTTCCAAAACTTGATTTTCTTGGTAATCACTTTTCGCCGATGAGTGTTTCGAAAACTTGATATTAATAAGTTTTCACCGGTGAGTGTTTCGAAAACTTGATGTTCATCAGTTTTCGCCAATGAGTGTTTCGAAAACTTGATTTTCTTGTTAATCAGTTTTCGCCGATGAGTGTTTCGAAAAAATGATATTCATCAGTTTTCGCCGGTGAGTATTTCGAAAACTTGATATTCATCAGTTTTCGCCGATGTGTGTTGAAAAGACGTGATATTCATTAGTTTTCGCCGGTGAGTGTTTCAAAAACTAGATATTCATCACTTTTCACCGATGAGTGTTTCGAAAACTTGATATTAATCAGTTTTCGCCGGTGAGTATTTCGGAAACTTGATATTCATCAGTTTTCGACAATGAGTGTTTCAAAAACTTGATATTCATAAGTTTTCGCAAAGTAGTCTTTCGAAAACTTGATTTTCTTGTTAAACAGTTTTCGCCGATGAGTGTTTCGAAAGCATGATTTTCATCAGTTTTCGCCCATGAGTGTTTCGATAACTTGATTTTCATGTTAATCACTTTTCACCGATGAGTGTTTCAAAAACTTACCTTTCATTAGTTTTCGGCGGTGAGAGTTTCGAAAACTAGATATTCATCAGTTTTCACCAATGACTGTTTCGAAAACTTGATTTTCTTGCTAATCAGTTTTCGCCAATGAGTGTTTCGAAAAGTTGATATTCATCAGTTTTCGCCAATTAGTGTTTCAGAAACTAGATATTCATTAGTGTTCGCCAATGATTGTTTCGAAAACTTGATGTTCTTGGTAATTAGTTTTCGCCGATCAGTGTTTTGAAAACTTGATATTGATCAGTTTTCGCCGATGAGTGTTTTGAAAACTTGATATTGATAAGTTTTCGCCGATGAGTGTTTCGAAAACTTGATATTCATAAGTTTTTGCCAATGAGTGTTTCGAAAACTTGATTTTCTTGTTAATCATTTTTCGCCGATGAGTGTTTCGTAAACTTGATATTCATTAGTTTTCGCTGAATAGTGTTTCAGAAACTAGATATTCATTAGTGTTCGCGAATGAGTGTTTAGAAAACTTGTTTTTCTTGTTAATCAGTTTTCACCGGTGAGTGTTTCGAAAACTTGATATTCATCAGTTTTCGCCAATAAGTGTTTCGAAAACTTGATTTTCTTGTTAATCAGTTTTCGCCGATGAGTGTTCCGTAAACTTGATATTCATCAGTTTTCGCTGAATAGTGTTTCAGAAACTAGATATTCATTAGTGTTCGCGAATGAGTGTTTAGAAAACTTGTTTTTCTTGTTAATCAGTTTTCACCGGTGAGTGTTTCGAAAACTTGATATTCATCAGTTCTCGCTAATGAGTGTTTCGAAAACTTGATTTTCTTGATATTCAATTTTCGCCGATGAGTGTTTCGAAAACATGATATTCATCAGTTTTCACCAATGAGTGTTTCGAAAACTTGATTTTCTTGTTAATCTGTTTTCGCCCGTGAGTGTTTTGAAAACATAATATTTATCAGTTTTTGCCGGTTAATGTTTTGGAAACATGATATTCTTCAGTTTTTGCTATTGAGTGTTTCGAAAACTTGATTTTCTTGTTAATCAGTTTTCGCCGGTGAGTGTTTCGAAAACTTGATATTCATAAGTTTTGGCCGATTACTGTTTCGGAATCTTGATATTCATCAGTTTTCGCCAATTATTGTTTCAAAAACTTGATTTTGTTGTTAATCAGTTTTCGCCGATGAGTGTTTCGAAAACTTGATATTCATCAGTTTTCGCCGATTAGTGTTTCGGAAACTTGATATTCATCAGTTTTCGCCAATGAGTGTTTCCAAAACTTGATTTTCTTGTCAACCCATTTTTGCCGATGAGTGTTTCGAAAACTTAATATTTATCAATTTTCATCGACTAGCGTTTCGGAAACTTGATATTAATCAGTTTTTGTCGATGAGTGTTTCGAAAACTTAATATTCATCAGTTATCACTGATTAGTGTTTCGGAAACTTGATATTCAGCAGTTTTTGCCAATGAGTGTTTCGACAACTTGATTTTCTTGTTTTTTAGTTTTCGCCGATGAGTGTTTCGAAAACATAATATTCATCAGTTTTCGCCAATGAGTGTTTCGAAAACTTGATTTTCTTGTAAATCGGTTTTCGCCGATGAGTGTTTTGAAAACTTGATATTCATCAGTTTTCGCCAATGAGTGTTTCGAAAACTTGATTTTCTTCTTAATCAATTTTTGCCGATGAGTGTTTTGAAAACATGATATTCATCTATTTTTGTCGATGAGTGTTTCAAAAACTTGATATTCATCAGTTTTCGCCGATTAGTATTTCAGAAACATAATATTCATCAGCTTTCACCGGTGAGTGTTTCGAAAACTTGATTTTCTTATTAATCAATTTTTGTCGGTTAGTGTTTTAAAAACTTGATATTCATCAGTATTCGCCGATTGGTGTTTCGGAATCTTGATATTCATCAGTTTTCGCCAATGACTGTTTCGAAAACTTAATTTTCTTCTTAATTAGTTTTCGCAGGTGAGTGTTTCGAAAACTTGATATTCATCAGTTTTCGCCAATGAGTGTTTCGAAAACTTGATTTTCATGTAAACCATTTTTCGCCGATGATTGTTTCAAAAACTTGATATTCATCATTTTTTGCCGATGAGTGTTTCGAAAACATGATGTTCCTCAGTTTTCGCCAAATAGTGTTTCGGAAACTTGATATTCATCAGTTTTCGCCAATGAGTGTTTCGAGAACTTGATTTTCTTGTTAATCAGTTTTCGTCGAAAAGTGTTTCGAAAACTTGATATTCCTCAGTTTTTGCCGGTGAGTGTTTCGAAAACTTGATATTCATCAGTTTTCGGCAATGAGTGTTTCGAAATTTTGTTTTTCTTGTTAATCAGTTTTCGCCGATGAGTGTTTCGAAAACTTGATATTCATCAGTTTTTGTCGGTAAGTGTTTCGAAAACATGATATTCATCTATTTTAACGAATGAGTGTTTTGAAAACTTGATTTTCTGGTTAATCAGTTTTTAGCGGTGAATGTTTCGGAAACTTCATATTCTTTAGTTTTCGCCAATGAGTGTTTCGAAAACTTAATTTTCTTGTTAATAAGTTTTTGCCGATGAGTGTTTCGAAAATTTGATATTCATTACTTTTTGTCAATCAGTGTTTCGAAAACTTAAGTTTTTTGTTAATCAGTTTTCGCCGGTGACTGTTTCAGAAACTTGATATTCATAAGTTTTCGCCAATGAGTGTTTCAAATACTTTATTTTCTTATTAATCAGTTTTCGCCGGTGATTGTTTCAGAAACTTGATATTCATCAGTTTTCACCAATGAGTGTTTCGAAAACTTTATTTTCTTGATAATCAGTTTTCGATGGTGAGTTTTTTGAAAACTTTATATACATCAATTTTCGCCAATTGGTGTTTCGGAAACTTGATATTCATCAGTTTTCACGGATGAGTGTTTCGAAAACTTGATTTTCTTGTCAATTAGTTGTTGCCGATTAGTGTTTTGAAAACTTGAAATTCATCAGTTTTAGCCAATTAGTGTTTCAGAAACTTGATATTCATCAATTTTCGGCAATGAGTGGTTCAAAAACTTGATTTTCTTGTTAATCGGTTTTCGCCGATGAGTGTTTTGAAAACTTGATTTTCTTGTTAATCAGTTTTTGCCGGTGAGTGTTTCGAAAACTTGATTTTCTTGTTAATGAATTTTCGCTGATGAGTGTTTCAAAAACTTGATATTCATCAATTTTCGCCGATTAGTGTTTTGGAAACTTGATATTCATTAGTTTTCGCCAATGAGTGTTTCGAAATCTTGATTTTCTTGTTAATCAGTTTTCGGCGATGAGTGTTTCGTAAACTTGATATTCATTAGTTTTCGCCGATTAGTGTTTTGGAAACTTGATATTCATCAGTTTTCGCCAATGAGTGTTTCGAAAACTTGATTTTCTTGTTAATCAGTTTTCGTCAGTGAGTGTTTCGAAAACTTGATATTCTTGTTAATCAGTTTTCGCCAATGAGTGTTTCGAAAACTTGATATTCATCAGTTTTCGCTGATTAATGTTTTGGAATCTTGATATTCATAAGTTTTCCCTAACGAGTGTTTCGAAAACTTGATTTTCTTGGTCATCAGTTTTTGCCGATGAGTGTTTCGTAAACTTGATATTCATCAGTTTTCGCCCATGAGTGTTTCGAAATCTTGATTTTCTTGTTAATCAGTTTTTGCCGATGAGTGTTTCGAAAACTTAAAATTCATCAATTTTCGCCGGTGAGTGTTTCGAAAACCTGATATTCATCAGTTTTCGCCAATGATTGTTTCGAAAACTTGATTTTATTGTTAATCAGTTTTCGTCGATGAGTGTTTCGAAAACTTGATACTCTTCAGTTTTTGCCAATGAGTGATTTGAAAACATGATATTCCTCAGTTTTCGCCGATGAGTGTTTTGAAAAGTTGATTTTCTTGTTAATCTGTTTTCGACGATGAGTGTTTCGAAAACTTGATATTCATATGTTTTCGGGGATTAGTATTTCGGAAACTCGATATTCATGCGTTTTTGCGAAAGAGTGTTTCGAAAACTTGATTTTCTTGTTAATCAGTTTTCGCCGATGAGTGTTTTGAAAACTTGATTTTCTTGTTAGTCAGTTTTTGCCGTTATTTGTTTCGAAAGCTTGATATTCATCAGTTTTCGCCGATTAGTGTTTCGGAATCTTGATATTCGTCAATTTTCGCCAATGAGTGTTTCGAAAACTTGATATTCTTGTTCATCAGTTTTCGCCGGTGAGTATTTCGGAAACTTAATATTCATCAGTTTTCGCTGATTAGTGTTTTGGAATCTTGATATTCATCAGTTTTCGCCAATTAGTGTTTCGAAAACTTCATTTTCTTGTTGATCAGTTTTCTCCGATGTTTGTTTCGAAAACTTGATATTCATCAGTTTTCGCCGAATAGTGTTTCGAAAGCTTCATATTCCTTAGTTTTCGCCAATGAGTGTTTCATAAACTTCATTTTCTTGTTCATCAGTTTTCGCCGATGAGTGTTTCGAAAACCTCATATTGATAAATTTTCGCCGATTATTGTTTTAGAAACATCATAATCATCAGTTTTCGCCAATAAGTGCTTAAAAAACTTGATTTTCTTGTTAATCAGTTTTCACCGATGAGGTATTCGAAAACTTGATTTTCTTCTTACTCAGTTTTCACCGGTGAGTGTTTCGAAAACTTGATACTCTTCAGTTTTTGCCAATGAGTGTTTTGAAAACTTGATATTCCTTAGTTTTCTCCACTTAGTGTTTCGAAAACTTGATATTCTTGTTAATGAGTGTTCACCAGTGAGTGTTTCGAAAACTTGATTTTCTTGTTAATCCGTTTTCGCCGGTGAGTGTTTCAAAAACTTGATATTCCTCAGTTTTTGCCGATTAGTGTTTCGGAAACTTGATATTCATTAGTTTTTGCCAATGAGTGTTTCGAAAACTTGATTTTCTTGTTAATCAGTTTTCGTCGATGAGTGTTTTAAAAACATGATATTCATCAATTTTTGTCAATGAGTGTTTTAAAAACTTGATATTCATCAGTTTTTGCCAATGAGTGTTTCAAAAACTTGATTTTCTTGTTAATCAATTTTCGCCAATGAGTGTTTCGAAAACTTGATATTCTTATTAATCAGTTTTCGCCGATTAGTGTTTCGAAAACTTGATATTCATCAGTTTTTGCCGATTAGTGTTTCGAAAACTTGATATTCATCAGTTTTTGCCAATGAGTGTTTCGAAAACTTCATTTTCTTGTTAATCAGTTTTCGTCGATGAGTGTTTCAAAAACATGATATTTATCAGTTTTTACCGATTAGTGTTTCGGAAACTTGATATTCATTAGTTTTCGCCAATGAGTGTTTCGAAAACTTGATTTTCTTGTTAATCAGTTTTCGCCGATGAGTTTTTCGAAAACTTGATTTTCTTGTTTATCAATTTTCGCCGATGAGTGTTTCGAAAAATTTATATTCATCAGTTTTCGCCAATTAGTGTCTCGAAATCTTGATTTTCTTGTTAATCAGTTTTCGCCGATGAGTGTTTCAGAATCTTGATATTCATAAGTTTTTGCCAATAAGTGTTTCGAAAACTTGATTTTCTTGTTAATCAGTTTTCGCCGGTGAGTGTTTTGAAAACTTGACATTCATCAGTTTTCGCCGATTAGTGTTTCGGAAACTTGATATTCATCAATTTTTGCCAATGAGTGTTTCGAAAACTTGATTTTCTTGTTAATCAGTTTTCGTCAGTGAGTGTTTCGAAAACTTGATTTTCTTGTTAATCAGTTTTCGCCAATGAGTGTTTCGAAAACTTGATATTCATCAATTTTCGCCGATTAGTGTTTTGGAAACTTGAAATTCATCCGTTTTCGCCAATGAGTGTTTCGAAAACTTGATTTTCTTGTTAATCAGTTTTCACCGATGAGTGTTTCGAAAAGTTGATATTCATCAGTTTTGGCCGAAGAGAGCTTCGAAAAGTTGATATTCATCAGTCTTTGGTTGTGAGTGTTTCGAAAACATGATTTTTTGGTTAATCAGTTTTCGCCGATGAGTGTTTGGAAAACTTGATACTGATCTGTTTTTGCCGATTAGTATTTCAGAATCTTGATATTCATCAGTTTTCACCAATGAGTGTTTCGAAAACTTGATGTTCTTGTTAATCAGTTTTCGCCGATGAGTGTTTCGAAAACATGATATTCATCAATTTTTGCCGATTACTGTTTCGGAATATTGATATTCATCAGTTTTCGCCAATGCATGTTTCGAAAACTTGATTTTCTTGTTAATTAGTTTTCGCTGATGAGTGTTTCGAAATCTTGATATACATCAGTTCTCGTCGATTAGTGTTTCGGAATCTCAATAATCATCAGTTTTCGCTAATGATTGTTTCAAAAACTTGATTTTCTTGTTAATCAGTTTTCGCCGATGAGTGTTTCGAAAACAGATATTCCTCAGTTTTCTCCGATTAGTGTTTCGAAATCTTGATATTCATCAACTCACACCAATGAGTATTTTGTTAACTTTATTTTCTTGTTGATTAATTCTCGCCGATGAGTATTTCGAAAATTTCATATTGATCAATTTTTGCCTATTAGTGTTTCTGGAACTTGATATTCATTAGTTTTCGCCAATGAGTGTTACAAAAACTTAATTTACTTGTTAATCAGTTTTCGCCGGTGTGTGTTTTGAAAACATGATATTCATCAGTTTTCGCCGATTGGTGTTTCGGAATCTTGATATTCATCAGTTTTCGCCAATGAGTGTTTCGAAAACTAGATTTTCTTGTTAATCAGTTTTCGCCGATGAGTGTTCTGAAAATTTGATATTCATCAGTGTTCGCCAATGAGTGTTTCGAAAACTTGTTTTTCTTGTTAATAAGTTTTCGCTGAAGAGTGTTTGGAAAACTTGATATTCACCAGTTCTCGCTGGTGAGTGTTTCAAAAATTTGATATTCATTAGTGTTCACCAATTAGTGTTTCGAAATCTTGATTTTCTTGTTAATCAGTTTTCGCCGAAGAGTGTTTCGAAAACTTGATATTCATCAGTTCTCGCCGGTGAGTGTTTTGAAAACTTTATATTGATCAGTTTTCGCCAATGAGTATTTCAAAAACTTGATTTTTTTTAATCAATTTTCACCGATGAGTGTTTTGAAAACTTGATTTTCATCTGTTTTCGCCGATGAGTGTTTCAAAAACGTCATATTCCTCTATTTTTGCCGATTAGTATTTCAGAAACTTGATATTCATCAGTTTTTGCCAAAGTGTTTTTCGAAAGCTTGATTTTCTTATTAATCAGTTTTCGCCGATGAGAGTTTCGAAAACTTGATTTTCTTGTTAATCAGTTTTCGCAGATGAGTTTTTCGGAAACATGATATTCTTCAGTTTTCGCCGATGAGTGTTTCGAAAACTTGATTTTCTTGTTAATCAGTTTTCGCTGATCAGTGTTTCGAAAACATGATATTCATCAATTTTTGCCAATGAGTTTTTTGAAAACTTGATTTTCTTGTTAATCAGTTTTCGTCAATGAGTGTTTCGAAAACTTGATATTCATCTGTTTTCGACAATGAGTGTTTCGAAAACTTGATTTTCTTCTTAATCAGTTTTCGCCGGTATTGCCTGATCGTAATATAACATTTGATAAACTGGACTTCCATGCGCATGTGATTGTGGGTGTTTCCCTTTCCCCAGCTGTAGTGGTACCCGCCGCTACGTCGAGGATGGGAAGCTTCTCACTGAGTCTGTTTGACTCACTCCCTCTGCTTCAATATTGGAGATACATGGATCGGGTAGGCATCGACGTCCGGACAGTGATACCGATATCAGACCATCCTTACGCAATTGTTTCTCGTGGGTGGACACCTTTTTGATTATTTTGATTTCTCTTGTTGTACATATTTTAAAGTTGTCAGAGTTGTGTATATATATTTATAGCTTTTAATATGTACCTACTCTAGAATTGTCGGCTTCACATGTATTTAAAGACAGGGTCCAATTAGGGATAAACTAGGATATATGTTTGAGTATATAAACTTCTGCATGTGAATATGATAGATCGTACGCATTGAGGCATACGGTCAATATGGTATGGATATAGATTATGTGTGCTTGTTGCATGTCAATAGGATAGATCGTACGTATTGAGACGTACCGTAAATATGATATTAATATTTACATTATGAGTGCTGATAAATATATCTATACACTGGATTAAGCTGAAGTGGTATTGAGCGAACCGCGGAATGCAGGTTAATTATGCCACCAGTGAGGTGTGGCCACTAGTATGATATATATATATTGATTGTATAGTAGGGTAGTTATAAACATGTTTACAGGATAAGGCTTATGGGTTTAGAGGTAAAAATCTATTCCCGTGCCGGTCACGTACTCCCGATTTGGGGTCGTGACAAGGAACTCCGAGGAGACTAAAGTTACAGGAGAGGATTGCATGGAAGGTTGGCCAAGGTGAGGGTTCTTCCATCTCTGCTCCTAGGGTTGTATGCTTATGTGGATAACATGAGTATGTATATTCTCTGCTTGCCTGATATGTATTAGGTAGAGGTAATGAATACTAAAAGAATAAAAGAACTAGAGAATAGGTTGTGGAAAGTAGCTTGGATAGGAAGACATAGGAGTAGAGTGTAATTGTTTGCTATGATTGGTGTGTTACAAATCCAACTCATACACTCTGGAGGCATAATGAGTAATTTATTAAATCTTTTCCACGACGGTGGCAAGAGTCCTTGTACGGAAGGACTAAGCTTTTATTTTGAAAACTCGTCACGACCGTGACTTAAATTATAATCATGCAAAGGGAGTTGTTAGTGGGTTTTGGATTTGGTTATGCTAGCGATGTGAGACATCGACTAGAATAACGTCAGATGGCACCTGAGACCTCAGTTTTATAATCACCATGACGATGGTCATTGCCCTATCCTGGTAATAGGGTCAGGAAGGATTTATATTGCTATGACGATAGCTTGAGGCTCAGAGAGTCCATCTGGACGGGTATACGAGTTATATCCTGTTAAGAATACTCGTCCATATTAACAAGGAGAGGAATTGTTGATCCTTCGGGAAAGATACAAAGAATCCTATTAATATGTGAGACTAAGGTAAGGAGACACGAGAGGAACCTACAGATGAACCGTGAGCCTAACCTAGTAAAAGTGAAATCACCCCATTGAGTTGCTCCAGGGTGTGTCAGTGGCCATGCTTTGAGACGTCTTGTCGTGCCCTCCATTGTGGCCTGGTTGGGTAATGGACGAGTGGGCTCAAGCTATGATATTACCGTGGTTATTGCCCCGCAGCGAGGGGTCAGGACGTGCCACTCGGTAGCTATGGTCAGTTGTTTGATAGATAGAAGTTGTTTGTGTTTGATTAATAGAATTGTCACGGGGTGACCAGTACCCAAGTGAATGGGTTGAGTATGTTTTTCCATCTGGAGGCCAGCAACCCGAGTGAACGGGTTCAAAGTAGAAAAGCCACGTAGTGGCTAGTAGACACCCCAGAGTGGGGAAATTAAGGAGATATATGCTATAATATCGGTGTGTATGTACAAATTGTCTGTGTTTGCATATAATTGCTGATTGTGCAGCGTAGTGGTGAAGTACAAGATTGCGTTACCACAACGTCTTGTTTGATTCAAACATGCTGAATGTGAGAAGACTGGTATTAGTAAAAGTCGGCACTATATGTTACATGTTACTTGCTGATTGATGACGTGGAACAAACTACTGCATGCTTATATCTGTTAAATGCATGTGAGTGTTTGGGTGAAATTTTTGTTGTTGTGTGATCACCAAGAATGTATGCTAACTAACAGTAACTAGTTGTTTTTGAATGTGGTTTTGTGTGACTCCCAATCTCAGTGCTATGGTACTCACCTTGCACCAGGGATGGGAGAGTCCTCACTGAGTCGCGTGGTTAAGACTCACACCTCATTTTTACTACACAGAGACAGGTTAAGTACAGGTGGAAGAAGTCTCGGTGGAACGAGGGTTGAGCAACACTTTCCAAGACCCACAACTTGTTCATGTGGGTGAATAAAGTGAAATTATAATTTTATTTACTTTATTATTGTATCATAAAGTAAAGGGTAGACGTATCCAATTAGATTGTATTACTAAATCTAGAACTGCCAGCTTCACACACCTTAAAGACTAGGATTAGTTATATCGCGATACAGGGAAAACTTTTTTTCAAAATATATATATATACATATATCTGTTGCATGTGAATAGGATAGGCAACATCTTCGGATGTGTAGCCAGTACTCTGGTTATATATATCCTGAAGCGACACTAGCCATGGATTTGCTTGCCTAGGATAGGCCACCATTTCGGTGTAGCCATGGTATTATAATGCATGTGAATGTATTTTCAATAATAGATATTCTGTCAATCAGGTGATGAGGCGTACAGGCATAGGGGTATTCCCTGTGTCTTTGCCGGTCCCGGTCCTCTAAACAGGGGTCCTGACAATAATCCTCACAATATATATAATATAGGGAAAAAATTATATGCAAATTTTATATCTTTGTTATCAAGTTTTCTAAAATAAAATTACACATGGACATTTTTAACAACTCAACAGTAATTAAGTGTTTTGAATTTTTCTCAAAATATATATTTTTCATAGGAACGCTTAATAAAAAAATTGTTATTTAAGTCTAATTATTTATATAACAACAATTGTATATGCCATCATAAATTAAGTACATACAGAAAATGATGCATCTCTTGTTGCAACGGCTAAGATATCTGCACAGGTGACCACTCCAGGGCATATCTTTTCGATCTTAGTCTTGGCTTGATCGATAATGTTAAAACCTCTGACAGAATTTACATTAGGACCTGCAGTCTTTTCACTCTCAAAAGCAGAACTATCATCTAGTAAAATTGATGCATCACAACTCTACAAATCATCAAAATATTCCAATTAATTAATCGTTAAGTAAATAAATAATCTTTCCCTATTGGTTTCAATTAAAGAAAACATATAGATTAGGAATGTATATTATTAATGTACGTACATGAACAAAGCAATCATGGAAGTGATCAAGACGGATGAGAGAAGCAGCCAAACGACGTTCTTTGGACACAGCTTTCCTAATAACATTTCGGATGGTAGAAAGTGCAGTTGGACATGTATTATCATAGAAAGTAGAAGAGAGTTGAGCTTCACATGTTGTGCCTAACACTAACACCACCAACATCAACCATGCTTGTACACCCATACTCATTGACATATACTATTGAAACAATATTATGAAATGGAATTAATTGTTTTGAGTGAAAGAATTGAAGGCAATTGGAAAGATCGAAAGGCTTATTTGAAAGAGAGCAGAATAGATATGAATTGCAGAAAGCTAAGTTTGCATATGAATTTATAGGAATAATGAACTCCAAAAATTATAAGTGTGAAGAATATATGTTGCATGTGGTGGCTACTTTTCGATAAAGATCTCTTACAACATATTTGATCAAAGGACCAATTGTCAAAATTAAGCTTGTATGTGTCCCCACTTTTTTATGTAACATATTTTTGGGCCAATAACTTTTTTTATTATTATTTTTCCCTTTTAATGATTATGATGATGAGTGTAGTAATTAAGTAAACCATAATATGCTTGATTATTTCGTGGAACTATGAAAAAGACCCAACCATAGATATAATATGCAGGGACTTTAGTAGGATATGATTATTGGTAGGTGACATACTCAAATGGGTCCCAAATGTATGCATGGGATGTATTTTAAATGTCATAAATATTTTATTTGTTTCACATTGGTCCTGTCGTATGTTATGATTAGAGCTGCTCATGGGCTGGGTAGCCCATGAGACTACCCAAGCCTAAGCCCATGGGTCAGCTACCCAACATCAAGAATTGGGTATGGGTAGTAGTTTAGCCTTACCCATCAAATACCCATTTTATTAAAACTACCTGGGCTAAAACTTGGGTAGTACTTGGGCCTACCCATCACTTATCACCATTCATTACCTACTACCACTACCCACCACCACCCACCACCCACCACCAACACCATGCACCACCCGCCATCACCAACAATGCCGACCACCACCACCACGAACCACCCACCATGAAACACCGCCAACCGCCATCACGCACCACCACCAACCACCCACCATGCACCACCGCCACCACCACGCACACACGCACCACCATGAAACACCGCCAACCGCCGCCACGCACCACCACCACCGCCACCACCACCACCACCAATCACCCACCATGCATCACTGCCATCGCCACCACCATGAACTACCCACCATGCACCACTGCCACCGCCACCACCCACCATGGACCACCGCCAACCGCCACCACGCACCACCATCACAACCAACAATGCCCACCACCACCTCGAACCACCCACTACCACTCACCACTCACCATCCACCACCGCCACCACACCCACCACAAACCGCAGACCAACCACTATAGCGTACCACCACCGTCACCAACACCCACCACCCACCAGAAATGTGCATGAATCTTCTTGCTTCCAAAAAAACCATGTAAAAATATTTTGAACTTCCATAAATCTCATATTTCAAGAACTGTAATGTTTAATTATCCAAATTAATTATAATTAAGTTTCTTTATAATTAATATATTATAGTATAAGTTTATCTAAGATACATGCATGTTTAGGGCACAATAAATATTTAATCAAATTGATTAACTGATAAAGTTTTGAATATGAAAAAATAGTATTTTAATTTTTTTAGTACGTTTCATAATTTTCAAATCATTGAAATAATGCCTTTCTAAACAATATTTAGATCTTAACTAACAGTATTGATTTTGAACGGATCGACCATAGATAAGATTTTTGCATCGAATATAATCGAACACTTGATCGGTTATCAATTAGATCAATTTGATTCTTAAACATTGGTTCTAAGCAAACAAAAACAAAATTTAAGTAATATCTATACATATTTTATAGTATGTATACTAATGGGCTAAGCCCGGGCTTAGCCCATGGGCTTGGGCTCTAAGCCCAAGCCCATATATATAAAGCCCATGGGCTTAAGCCCAAGCCCGGCCCAGCCCGACCCACGACAGGTCTAGTTATGATCATCTTGTTTTAGATTATTCTAATCATTAAAATCTGTCAAAAAAATTTGTTAATGGTGAGTCGGTGACTTGGTGTGGCATTATTCTCTCTATCTTATTTGTCATGATCTCTCTCTCCTAGGTGACGATTAAAAATAAAAAACTTCTTACCACAGTATTCAAGTGTTTTGAAAGAGAAGTTTTTTACTTTTAATTGTCACCTTATATTATTAATTAGCTAGCCATCTAGAAAAAAGATTATGATAGATAAGATAGAGAGAATATAAAAGTGCCACATTTGTGTACCATGTTACTGTTAAAGGAAAAAATTGACTAATTGTAATGGTTAGACTAATTTAAAATATGATAAAAACATACAATAAAACTAATTAACATGAAACAAATGAAACATTTTAGGATCAGGAACGTGAATATTTAACTTTACTGGTAAGAGTAACTTAATATTCGACTTGCTTATTGCATGTATGGCTACGTACTTAGATAAGATCATAGAATAAATTTGACCAGAGGACCAATTCTCATAAGTCATAACCATGCCCCCACTTTTTTTATTTAATTACTTTTTTTTCAATACTTTTCTTAAATCCTATTTTTGACTTGTGATGATTGAATGTTAAATGAAGGAATTAAGCATCTCCACTTCGAGAGAATTAGGGTATATGCATGCATATGCATAACTGTCTCTAGACTAATTCATTTCACTTTTGACGTACATGGAAATATATATATATATATATATATATATATATTATACGTTTTTTGATAAATAAACAATGCTTACTTAAAATTTAATATTTAATCTTATTTAACTATAAATAAATTATTTAATTTTAATAAAAAACCTAAATTATATATATTAAATTTTTAATGAATAAATACTGAATGTTTATTTATATATATATATATATATATATATTGAGAATAAATTTATAATGCAACAAGTTGCTTACAACCATTAGTTGGTGATATATATATATATATATATATATATATATATATATATATATATATATACTTTAACATATTTAAGTATATCTTACCAAATTTATAATACCCGAGATATTAATTTTTATTATTATCATTATTATTAATTTATTTTTCTTTGGGAAAGAAAAATAAATTAAATTAAAGAATTATAGGGTTAAAATAGAATAAAGAAGAAAGTAATAGGGAATATTTATAAATTTTATGGACCTAAAAGTAAAGAGGATTAAAATATAAGCATGAGGGAAAAAGAGGATATAACAAGTAAACAAGTTTTTCTAATAAAAAAAATACATATATATATATATGTATAATATCTAATATTAAAATTATACATATATACAATATATATATATATATATATATATATATATATATATATAATAAAATATATGTATATTAAAATAGAAGGGGGGCCAAACCGTGACCCCCTCCCCTTTTAATTAAAACATACAGAAAAGAAAAAAATATATAATAATATGTATTAAAATAATCCGGGAGGCGGGGGGGGGGGGGGAATCGTGACCCCCACCCAATTCTCGCACACACACATTAATAAAAGAAAAAGCAAAGCAAATAGAAGGTAGAAGCAGCAAAACGAAAAAGACGCACACACCAAGCAGCACACGCGCACAAGGAAGGGAGAAGGGAGGTGACAGACGGCGGTTTGGCCAGACTCTCACCGAAAAAGGTGGCTGGAGTCTTCTTCCATCCCCACCAAGCCTTCTATCCGATTGAAATCAAGTAAGAAAGCCCCAATCCTTCAAAACCCCAATTTCTCCAATTTTGGGTATTTTAGGAATTCTTCAAATACTTCCAATCAGGGCATTCCGGGGTTAAATTTGAGCTTAGTGGATGTTATTGAAAGCTTAGTAAGGTTCGGAATCGAAGTAAACCGTAGGATTTGACCGGGTATGGAAATTAGGAAAATTTAGTTAGAAAATTCCTATAAATTGAATTTTGCTGGTTTGATGCATGTTTAGGTTTGGATTGGAGTAGTATAAGTGTTATAAATGCTGGAAATAGTCAAGGGAATAAAGACTGAGTATTTACCGTCTCAACCGGAACCAAATCCGGTGAAAAAGAGGCGAAATACTAAGCCACAGTACCGTAAAGAGCTATGCGGTGGGTTGGACACCTTGGTCTAGTCCGTGGGGGACACCTAAGACCCGCTAAATTGGTTCCAAGGCTCTAATTATACCCAATTATATTTATATATATGTAATTAAAGAGGTAATAATTAAGCTTTTGCTCAGCGAATAAGGGTGATGGTGGAATGAGTAAGCTATAGCCTCTTTTGAACTGTGAATTTAATTCTTTTATTAGTTAAAAATACCCATATGAACACACGAAGGGAAATTTAGACAAGTGGAAATCTCTAACCTAAGAAATTAGAGGTTCTAAATGGCTCGAAAGTGTGAAAGTCGAATATGCGACATTCTGGACTTTCAAATAGAGCAAATATGACGACGTAACGAACTAAATAATTAATTCTTGGAAAATAGCTAAAGGGTGCATAAGCATTAGCATGACTCGTGCATGGTAGATGCTTAGTTACGCGTTCTAAATTTCTTAAATATAATGTGTATAGGGCACCACAGAGTGATTGGAGCTTCAGGCACTCCGAGTACTGATCAGGAGGGCCAACGAGGTGAGGGGCTCTCTCATCCCTGCCCCACAGGGTTGGATGAGTACGTGGAAAATGTGGTTTGCTCTATTTTGTGCAAATTGATATATGGAATATATTTATATGAATAAATTTGTGTTACGCGTGTATGATTTGCAAGTAGTCAACGTGCAATAGTATATGTGCTTATATGATTAATCACAAGGTGTATATGTGCTATTGTGGCTCACCGAGCCTTATATGATACCGTGGGTAGGATTGAGTCGGAATTTCATATGTGAGAGTTTATTATTATTAGGAACCCACTTAAACTGATCATCGTGCAAAGGTTTTGACCGTATGGTACATTGAGAAAAATGAACCTAGGATGTTAAGTGTGAGTGAGAGTGATGCATAATTGAAAAGGGGGAAACTAGGCCTAGCTAATTCACACGTGTAATATTCAGTTAGTTATTAATAGGGCGTCTTTCAAGGTCGAATAGGTTAATTGAACTTGTTTAGGCTAGTTCGGGTCGATCGAGTCGGTTATCCTGGTCGGGCAGACAGGATTCAGTTAACAGTAAGTATGCCACATAGTGGCCATTACCTTGGTTTAACCGGGTCAGACAAGTTGACGGCTATTACTCTAAGCGTGTCTTGGAGTCAGAAAGTTCCTAGTTTGATCAACTAGATTCGAATAAGACATTGTCTTCGGGCCAGTATTTCTCTTAGCGTAACGCGGGAGATAGAAAGTGAATGCCTTCGGGCCAGTAGTTCTCTTAGCGTAATGCAGAAGATAGAAAGTGAATGCCTACGAGCATAACTATGTATGACTTATGAAAAGATATGATATATGTTTATGATTGGTTTACATGCGGATTAATAAACATGTTAGGAGCATGAATTAGGATTTTTAATTGTGAATATGATATATTGATTGCCTGCTCATATTAAAGGTCACAATATAAATCTGTTTCATGCGCATGTGGTTGTGGTTGCTCCCTTCCCCCAGCTGTAGTGGTACCCGCTGCTACGCCAGGGATGGGGGAGCTCCTCACTGAGTCTGTTCGACTCACCCCCTGTTTACATGTTGTAGATACATGTCGTTCAGGAGTCGAAAACGTGTCCACTTCTTCTCAGGGAGGCGGACAGATTTGAAGATCGTACGCTTAGTCCGCGTCGGTAGTTATTTTGATTACATACATATGTTGTGATGTATATGTATATGAATCCTTTTTGGGTGTAGCGTTTGTACAGATACAACTGCAGTATATATATACGTCCTATTCTAGCATTGTCAGCTTGAAACAGATTAAAGTTAGGTCTTGCGACTAGAATAGGTCACACGCATTGAGGCGTGTGATCAATACGTAAATTATATGTATGTGTGATTGAATACCTGGTTGTGTGAAAATATGGCCTTCGCATGTGAATAGGATAGATCACACGCATTGAGGCGTGTGATCAATATGTAAACTATATGTAAGCGTGTGATTGAATATATGTATGACTGTACACAGGATTTCTGCATGTGAATAGGATAGATCACCCGCCATGAAGTGCGTGATCAATATGTATATTATATGTACGTGTGACTGATTATGTGTATATGTATAGACTGAAGCGACGTTGAGCGAGCCGTGGATTGCACGCTACTTAGGTCACCGGATATGGATGGCCATAAATACTATATATTGTTTGTATTAGAAATGGGTAGTTATAAACATGTGAAAATGTCAATTAGGGAATTGGAGGCTTTCGGGATAGGAGAAATCCTACTTCCCGTGCCGGTCACGGACGTCCGATAGGGGGTCGGGACAAAATTATTTAATTATATATTAAATAGTACCAAATAACTCAAGTGGGAGAGAAACTTTGATGTTTTATAGTTGGATAAAGTATTTTTTATATCCGAACGATTGAGCTTTTGGTCGAATATATCCCTAATATTTAATTACGGTCACTAATATCATTAGAAGAGATAGCGTTTGTAACTTATGTTGTGATATCCGAGATGTTAATTTTAATTAATATCATTTCTTTATATAATTTATTTTTCTTTCTAAAAGAAAAATAAATTAAATTAAAGCTTGAAAGAGAAAGAAATAGGAAATGTATATTTTTTTTAGGACTTAAAAGAAAGGAGA
This sequence comes from Senna tora, assembly GCA_014851425.1. Lineage (NCBI taxonomy): Eukaryota > Viridiplantae > Streptophyta > Magnoliopsida > Fabales > Fabaceae > Senna > Senna tora. The sequence goes on along the minus strand of CM026261.1, from coordinate 19,511,269 downwards.
GTTAAAAAGGATGAGGAAAGAGTTAGGATTTTAGTACAAATATATAATTTCAGCCTTTTTATTTTATTTCTATTAAATTGGGAGCTAAAACCGGTCCTTACCCTTCCAGCCACACCACAAAACGCAAAAGAAAAAAAATAGAACAGAAGCACGGGTAGACGCACGAACACGAGGCAGACGAAAGAAGAGACCCAAGAAAGAGAAGGAGCTACGGGAAGGGAGGTTCTAGCCGGAAATACGCCGGAGAGGCGACGCCGGTGACCGGAAACGCTGACCGGAGTCCTCCTTCTACACCACCAAGCATTCTATCTGATTAGAATCAAGTAAGAAAGTCCCAAATCTCTCAAACCCCAATTTCTCCAATTTTAGGTATTTTGGGAATTCTTAAATTTCTTCTACTTGGGACATTCCAGGGTTAAATTCGAGCTTAGTGGATGTTATTGGAAGCTTAGTGAGGTTCAGAATCGAAGTGAAATCGTAGGAATTGATCGGGTATGGAAATCATGGAAATTGGGTTAGGAAATTGTGCTAAATTCGAATTTCGCTGGTTTGATGCATGAATAGGCTTGGATTGGAGTAGTCTAAGTGTTATAGTTGCTAGAAATAGACAAGGGAATAAAGCCCGAGTATTTACCATCTCAACCGGAACCCAATTCGGTGAAAAAGAGGCGATATACCAAGCCACAGTGCAGTTGGGAGTCGTGCTGCAGGCTGGACACCTTGGTCTAGTTCGTGGTGGACACCTAAGACCCGCTAAAATGGTTCCAAGGCTCCATTGTATACCCGATTATATTTTTACATATAATTAAAGAGGTAGTGGTTGAACTTTTACTCGGCGAATAAGGGAGACGGTGGAATGAGTAAGCTAAGGCCACTTTTGAGCTTTGAATTTATTCCTTTATTAGTTAGAAGTACTTATGAACTCATGAAGTGGAATTTAGATAAATGGGAATCTCTAACCTAAGCTCTTAGAGGTTCTAAGCGGCTCGAATGTGTGGAAGTGAAGTATAAGACAATATAGACTTTCAAAAGAGCAAATAAGACGACGTAACGAACTAAATATCTAGTTCTTGGAAATAGTTAGAGGGTGCATGAGCATTAGCGTGATACGTACATGGTAGATGCTTCTTTACGTGTTTCTAAATTGCTTAAGAACATGTGTATAGGGCACCACAGAGTAATTGGAGCTTCAGGCACTCTGAGGACTAAGGCCAACGAGGTGTGGGGCTCTCCCATCCCTGCCCCACAGGGTTGGATGACTACTTGAAAATGTGGTTTTCTCTATTTTGTGCAAATTGTTATATGAAATATGTCTATCTTAATGTATTTGCGTTACGCGTATTTGATTAGCAAGTAAACAGTGGACGTGCAAATTGTTTATGTGTTTATATGTTCATTCTCAAGTGAATATGTGATATTGTGGCTCACCGAGCCTTATATGTTACCGTGGGTAAGACTGAGTCGGAATTTCATATGTGAGGGTTCATTAGTATTAGAAACCAATTAAAACGATCATGGTTGTAAAGATCTTGACCGTATGGTACATTGAGGAAACTGAACCTAGGTTGTTTAGTGTGAGTGAGAGTGTTGCATAATTGAAAAGGGGGAAACTAGGCCTAACTAATAAACACGTATAATATTTAATTAGTCTCCCATAGGGCATCTTTCAAGGTTAAACATGTTAGTTGAACTTGTTTAGGTCAGTCCGGGTCGATCGAGTCGGTCATCCTTGTCGGACAGACAGGATTGTGTCATTAGTAAGCATGCCACATAGTGGCCATTACCTTGGTTTAACTGGGGTCGGACAAGTTGCCGGCTATTACTCTAAGCGTGCCTTAGAGTGAGAAAGTTCCTAGTGTGATCAACTAGGTTCGAACAAGAAATTGCCTTCGGGCCAGTATTTCTCTTAGCGTATTGCGGGAGACAGAAAGTTAATGCCTACGTGTATAAGTAGGCGTTAACTCTGGAACCATATGATATATGTTTGTGATTAATTTACGTTCGGAGTAAAAATTAGGTTAGAAGCATGAACTAGGTTATTTATTGTGAATATGATATATATTGACTGCCTGATCATGTTAAAGGTTGCAATATAATCAGTTTTATGGGTATGTGGTTGTGGTTACTCCCTTCCCCCAGCTATAGTGGTACCCGCTGCTACGCAAGGGATAGGAGAGCTCCTCACTGAGTCTGTTCGACTCACCCCCCCTGTTTATATGTTTCAGATACAGGTGGTTCAGGCGTCAGGAACGCAGCCACTTCTTCCCAAGGAGGCGGACATATCTAAAGACCGCACGCTTAGACCGCTTCGGTAGTTATTTTGGTTTTGTGCATATGTTGTGATGTAAATATATATAAATCCTTTTTGGGCGTAGCTTTTGTACGTACACAACTGCTGTGTATATATATATATATACTATACTCGAATTCTAGCATTGTCGGCTTCAGACAGATTAAAGTTGGGTCTTGGTGATGGGAATTTAGGCTATGATATAGCATATATCATGTATATATATATATGACTTCCGCATGCGACTAGGATAGATCACACGCATTGAGGGGTGTGATCAATATGTAAATTATATGTATGTGTGACTGAATTCCTGTTTGTATGAAAATATGGCTTCCGCATGTGACTAGGATAGATCACACGCATTGAGGCATGTGATCATTATGTAAACTATATGCAAGTGTGTGATTGAATATATGAATGACAGAATACAGGACATTTGCATGTGAATAGAATAGATCACCCGCACTGAAGCGCGTGATCAATATGTAAACTATATCTATGTGTGAGTGAATATGTGTATATATATAGATAGAAGCGGCGTTGAGCGAGCCGTGGATTGCGAACTTCTTAGGTCACCGGAAATGGATGACCATATGTTTTATATATATTGTTTGTATTAGAAATGGGTAGTTTATGAACATATGAAAATGTTAATCAGGGATTAGAGGCTTACGGGATAGGAGAAATCCTACTTCCTATGCCGGTCACGGACGTCCGATAGGGGGTCGTGACAAACTTGGTATCAGAGCCTGGTTTTCTTTAAACTGTATGAAGCCATAGGTATGACCGGGTGTCAGTTTACGCCTCGTTGTGAACCCGGGCGCAACGTGGGGGTGAAAAGGCACTTGTGGAAGTACCTAGGAAATTGAGTCAGCCCTTCTTTCTGCTCTATTGATATGAAATATCATCGATATACGTGTACTTATTAGGTGTGGTCCTTGTGCAGTATAGGGATGCCACCGATCACGAGATAGGCTAGGGGTCGAGGGAGAACTCTTACTGAAATTGATCAAGAATCAGTTCAGGAAGAGGGAATTCCCACCCGAGGCCGAGGTAGAGGCTGTACCCGAGGCTGAGGTAGAGGTCGTGCTCGAGGTCGAGGTAGAGCACAAGTGAGAGGGGAAGAGAGGAGACAGTCACCGGAACCTCCTGTTGAGACAGGTGCACCCTCTGTGGCAGAAATGCTCACAGCAGGATTCCAGGAACTTAAAGTAGAGATGACAAGGAAAATACAGAGAGAGGTACGCTGATTAGTAGTCGGTGAGGAAGAATAAGAGAGAGTTCCTAGCAATCAAGAGATGGAGGCTGTTGAGGAAGAAGAAAGAGAATGGAAACAACCGCTGGATATGCCTCGTGAGCCGCGGGTAGCACCCAGAGAGCTGCCAATTTCAAAATTTCTAATGCTTCATCCACCCACTTTCTACGGAACTAGTGAGAAAGAGGATCCGCAATACTTTGTGAGAGATGTGGTCAGAATTGGGCACATGCTGAGGTGCTTAGGGCATGAGTTAGTGGAATTAGCTTCATTCCAGCTGAGGGGAGCTGCTAGAGTATGGATAGAGTCTGTACAGACGAGGTATTCAAGAAGGGTGGCACCGATGACCTGGGAAGATTTTCGGAGGGAATTCCCGGGTTGGTTTCTATCTGAAGGCACAAAAGATGCAAAGCGTCAGCAATTCGAGGAGTTGTGGATGAAGCCTAACATGACCGTGACGGAGTATGAATTACTTTTTATAGAACTGGTTCAATTCTCACCTGAGTTGGTTCCGGATGAAGAGGCGAGGATCAAGAGATTCATACACTGTCTCACGGAGCCGTTGTTTACTGCTTTGTTACCCCAAAGAAGACAATTTGAGACTTTAGTTCAAGCAGCAGACTGTACCAGGATGATTGAAACCAGAAAGAGGTATGGGACGTATGTTGATCCCAAAGTCAAGTTAATTACAGGTAGTGATAACCAAGGAGGTGGAAATAAGAAGAGGAAGATAACAGGTGGAGGTGCAGGATATTCAAGGTCAGTAGGAGGACAATCCTCAACCATTACCCATGAAACAGGTATAAGAAGTAATGTTCAAGGGGGACAGAGAATGCAAGGGGGTGGAAATGCTGCTAAGACAAGGCCCCAGTGTGCGTCTTGCGGCAGGTATCATTTTGGACTGTGTCGGAGACTGACAGGTGGGTTTTACAGCTGTGGCCAGGTGGGTGTTACAACTGCGGCCAGGTGGGCCATATGGCTAGAGAGTGTCCAAAGAGAAAAGAAGGTACAAGTGTGAGAAGTAATCCGACGCCAAGGGGTACACCTATTTCAGCCCCACCAGTAAGAACTATACCACCACAGACAGCAACTACCGGTGTAGCTAGAAGTCGTGGTGCAGGATCTAGTGGCAGAGGACCAAGGGCAGTAGATGGAGGACAAGTGCGGGTATCTGCACTTTCTCAGCAAGACGCTCACGCATCAAATGCAGTTGTGACAGGTACTCTCATTGTTTGTTCTCTTGAAGCACGAGTTCTGTTTGATTCCGGCTCCACTCATTCCTATGTGTCACATGCATTTGCTTCTAAATTCAAGAAAAGTCCGTCTAGAATGAAAGAAACATTACTGGTCTCTACTCCAATGGGAGAATCGGTACAAGTAGAGTATGTGCACAAGTCTTGCATTGTGGAGGTCGATGGCCATGAGACTATGGTAGACCTTCGGTTGTTGTGTATGATTGATCTTGATGTAATCCTCGGAATGGATTGGTTGTCGTCTTGTCATACGGTTGTGGACTGCAGGGCTAAATGTTTGAAGTTCAATATGCCAAACGAGGAACCTTTTGTTATACGGGGTGATGGAGCTGCACCGTATCCAAGCTTAATCTCGGCGTTGAAGGCATCCAAATTACTTGCAAAGGGATGTAAGGGGTTTTTGGCTTTTGTCAAGGATACCACGAAAGTAATACTTTCACTGACTCAAGTATCGGTAGTGCGAGAGTTCTTAGATGTATTTCCAGAAGATTTGCCGAAGTCGCCGCCCGATCGTGAGATTGACCTTTAAATTGAGCTGCAACCTGGCACCCAGCCTATCTCCACACCACCTTACCGGATGGCTCCGAAAGAGTTGAAGGAGTTACATACGTATTTACAAGAATTGCTCGACAAGGGTTTTATAAGACCCAGCTTCTCTCCTTGGGGTGCACCGTTCCTTTTTGTGAAGAAGAAGGACGGCTCTTTGCGGTTGTGTATCGATTACCGAAAGCTAAACAAGGTAACAATCTGCAATCAATACCCACTGCCGAGGATAGATGACCTATTTCATTAGTTGCAGGGCGCAAAAGCAGTTTTCCAAGATTGATTTGCGATCTGGGTATCATCAATTAAAGATTCGAGAATCAAATACACCTAAGACCGCATTCCAGAACCGATACGGACATTACAAATTCTTGGTGATGTCTTTCGGATTAACTAATGCTCCTGCAGCGTTCATGGACATGATGAATAGAGTCTTCAAACCATTCTGGACCGATTTGTCATTGTCTTCATTGATGACATCTTGGTTTACTCTAAGAATTCTGAAGAACATGCAGAACACTTGAGAATAGCATTACAGAAGTTGAGAGAGGAGAAATTGTATGCCAAGTTCTCTAAGTGTGAATTCTGGCTTGATAGAGTTGCCTTTTTGGGTCACGTAGTATCATCAGAGGGAATCCACGTTGATCCAAGTAAGGTAGAAGCGGTGAAGAATTGGTCCCAGCCTACCTCAGTTACCGAAATTCGCAGTTTCTTGGGCTTGGCTATATATTATAGAAGATTTGTGCAGGATTTCTCTAAGGTTGCTGCACCTATGACTAAGCTAACTCAGAAGGGGTGAAGTTCATATGGGATGACAAATGTGAGGAGAGTTTTCAGAAGCTAAAAGACAGTCTCACTACCGCTCTGGTGTTGGCATTACCTGAAGGCAGAAGAGGGTATGTAGTATACTGTGATGCGTCGAGGATCGGGTTAGGGTGTGTGTTGGTGCGGTATGGCAAGGTGATTGCGTATGCATCACGGCAATTGAGGAAACATGGGAAGAGTTACCCGACTCACGACCTCGAGATGGCAGCTGTAGTATTTGCTTTGAAAATATGGAGACATTACCTATATGGTGAGATTTGTGAGATTTATACAGACCACAAGAGCCTCAAATACATTTTCGAGCAGAAAGACTTGAACTTGAGACAACGTCGATGGTTAGAGTTGTTTAATGACTATGACTGAACGATCTTGTATCATCCAAGAAAGGCTAATGTGGTAGCCGATGCTCTGAGCCGGAAATCCATTGGCAATCTTGCTCATATAAGTGAAGAAAGAAGACCGTTGATCAGAGAGCTGCATGAGCTAGAACAAACGGGGAATCAGTTTGAGATTCGGAGTTCTAAATCACTTTCAGCTCATTTGCAAGCTAAGTCCTCTCTGGTAGAAGAGGTGAATGCTAGACAGGATGAAGATACCGACCTCAAGCAAATCAGGGATATTGTAACTAAAGAGAACGGGGACGACGTCCGATTCTCTATTGATGATTTCGGAGTACTTCGATTGGAGGGACGGTTGTGTGTCCCTATGGTTGATAACTTGAAAGAAAGAATTCTTGAAGAAGCACACTGGACAGCTTATACTATCCATTCGGGAGCTAATAAAATGTATCATGACCTGAAACAGCTGTAATGGTGGAATGGCATGAAGAAGGACGTTGCAAACTATCTAGCCAGGTGTTTAGTGTGTCAGCAAGTCAAGGCTGAACACCAGAAGCCCGCCAGAACATTACAACAGATAGAGATACCTGAGTGGAAATGGGAGAGGATAACGATGGATTTTGTAACAGGGTTGCCAAGATCACAACGGGGATTTGATTCGGTTTGGGTGATAGTGGATCGCATGACTAAGTCTGCACACTTCCTACCAGTTAAGACCACTTATGGGGTGGGTCAATATGCGCAGCTTTACCTATCAAAAATCTTTAGATTGCACGGTGTGCCAGTGTCCATAATATCCTATAGAGGGCCACAGTTCACTTCCAGGTTTTGGAAGTCATTGCTGGAAGTGTTGGGAACGAGAGTTGATTGGAGTATTGCCTTCCACCCACAGACTGACGGGCAATCAGAAAGAACCATTGAGATTCTTGAAGATATGCTTCGGGCGTGTCTTATGGATTTCTGTGAAAGTTGGGAAAGGTATTTACCTTTGGTTGAGTTTGCATATAACAATAGTTATCAAGCAAGTATCCAAATGGCACCTTTCGAGGCTCTGTACGGTCGTAGGTGCAGATCCCCAAATGGGTGGTTCGAGGTCGGAGAAGCTAGCCTAATCGCCCCAGAATTGTTCCAAGATGCCTTGCAGAAGGTGAAGTGCATTAAGGAAAGACTGTTAACGGCTCAGAGTAGACAGAAGTCCTATGCAAACAATCGAAGGAGAGAACTCGAATTTGCCATTAGTGAACAGGTGTTCTTGAGGGTATCACCGATGAGAGGCGTAATGCGGTTCGGTAAAAAGGGGAAGCTAAGTCCTCGGTATATTGGACCGTTTGAAATCCTAGAACGAGTTGGGAATGTGGCGTATCGGTTGGAATTGCCTACGGAGTTGGAGGGAGTACATCCTATTTTTCATGTATCGATGCTTCGGAAATATCTTCCAGATCCCTCGCACGTGATTCAATCGCAAGACATGCAACTAATCGAAAATTGGACATATGAAGAGGAGCCAGTGGAAATCTTAGATCGGCAGTTGAAGAAACTCAGAACGAAAGATATTCCATTGGTTAAAGTTCTGTGGAGAAATCACTCGACCGAAGAAGCCACATGGAAGGTCAAGCGTGTAATGCGCAAGACGTATCCTCATCTGTTTTAAGACTAAGGTTAGTGCTTTGTTTGAAATTCAGGGACCGAATTTCTTAAGGGGGGAAGATTGTGATATCCGAGATGTTAATTTTAATTAATATCATTTTTATATAATTTATTTTTCTTTCTAAAAGAAAAATAAATTAAATTAAAGCTTGAAAGAAATGAAGAGAAAGAAATAGGAAATGTATATTTTTTTAGGACTTAAATGAAAGGAGAGTTAAAAATGATGGGGAAAGAGTTAGGATTTAAGTACAAATATATAATTTCAGCCTTTTTATTTTATTTCTATTAAATTGGGAGCTAAAACCGATCCTTACCCTTCCAGCCACACCACAAAACGCAAAAGGAAAAAAAGTAGAACAGAAGCACGGGCATACGCACGAACACGAGGCGGATGAAAGAGGAGACCCGAAAAAGAGAAGGAGCTACGGGAAGGGAGGTTCTGGCCGGAAATACGCTGGAGAGGCGGTGCCGATGACCGAAAACGCTGATCGGAGTCCTCCTTCTACACCACTAAGCCTTCTATCCGATTAGAATCAAGTAAGAAAGCCCCAAATCTCTCAAACCCCAATTTCTCCAATTTTAGGTATTTTGGGAATTCTTAAATTTCTTCTATTTTGGACATTCCGGGGTTAAATTCGAGCTTAGTGGGTGTTATTGGAAGCTTAGTGAGGTTCAGAATCGAAGTGAAATCGTAGGAATTGACCGGTTATGGAAATCATGGAAATTGGGTTAGGAAATTGTGTTAAATTCGAATTTCGCTGGTTTGATGCACGAATAGGCTTGGATTGGAGTAGTATAAGTGTTATAGTTGCTGGAAATAGACAAGGGAATAAAGACCGAGTATTTACCATCTCAACCGGAACCCAATTCGGTGAAAAAGAGGCGATATACCAAGCCACAATGCAGTTGGGAGTCGTGCTGTGGGCTGGACACCTTGGTCTTGTTCGTGGTGCACACCTAAGACCCGCTAAAATAGTTCCAAGGCTCCATTGTATACCCGATTATATTTTTACTTATAATTAAAGAGGTAGTGGTTGAACTTTTACTCGGCGAATAAGGGAGACGGTGGAATGAGTAAGCTAAGGCCACTTTTGAGCCGTGAATTTATTCCTTCATTTGTTAGAAGTACCTATAAACTCATGAAGTGGAATTTAGATAAATGGGAATCTCTAACCTAAGCTCTTAGAGGTTCTAAGCGGCTCGAATTTGTGGAAGTCAAGTATAAGACAATATAGACTTTCAAAAGAGCAAATAAGACGACGTAACGAACTAAATATCTAGTTCTTGGAAATAGTTAGAGGGTGCATGAGCATTAGCGTGATACGTACATGGTAGATGCTTCTTTACGTGTTTCTAAATTGCTTAAGCACATGTGTATAGGGCACCACAGAGTAATTGGAGCTTCAGGCACTCCGAGGACTGAGGCCAACGAGGTGAGGGGCTCTCCCATCCCTGCCCCACAGGGTTGGATGACTACTTGAAAATGTGGTTTGCTCTATTTTGTGCAAATTGTTATATGAAATATGTCTATCTTAATGTATTTGCGTTACGCGTACATGATTAGCAAGTAAACAGTGGACGTGCAAACTGTTTATGTGTTTATATGTTTATTCTCAAGTGAATTTGTGATATTGTGGCTCACCGAGCCTTATATGTTACCGTGGGTAAGACTGAGTCGGAATTTCATATGTGAGGGTTCATTAGTATTAGAAACCAATTAAAACGATCATGGTTGTAAAGATCTTGACCGTATGGTACATTGAGGAAACTGAACCTAGGTTGTTTAGTGTGAGTGAGAGTGTTGCATAATTGAAAAGGGGGAAACTAGGCCTAACTAATAAACATGTATAATATTCAATTAGTCTCTCATAGGGCATCTTTCAAGGTTAAACATGTTAGTTGAACTTGTTTAGGTCAGTCCGGGTAGATCGAGTCGGTCATCCTGGTCGGACAGACAGGATTTTGTCATTAGTAAGCATGCCACATAGTGGCCATTACCTTGGTTTAACTGGGGTCAGACAAGTTGCCGTCTATTACTCTAAGCGTGCCTTAGAGTGAGAAAGTTCCTAGTGTGATCAACTAGGTTCGAACAAGAAATTGCCTTCGGGCCAGTATTTCTCTTAGCGTATTGCGGGAGACAGAAAGTGAATGCCTACGTGTATAAGTAGGCGTTAACTATGGAACCATATGATATATGTTTGTGATTAATTTACGTTCGGAGTAAAAATTAGGTTAGAATAATGAACTAGGGTATTTATTGTGAATATGATATATATTGACTGCCTGATCATATTAAAGGTTGCAATATAATCAATTTTATGCGTATATGGTTGTGGTTGCTCCCTTCCCCCAGCTATAGTGGTACCCGCTGCTACGCAAGGGATGGGAGAGCTCCTCACTGAGTCTGTTCGACTCACCCCCCTGTTTATATGTTTCAGATACAGGTGGTTCAGGCGTCAGGAACGCATCCACTTCTTCCCAAGGAGGCGGACATATCTGAAGACCGCACGCTTAGTCCGCGTCGGTAGTTATTTTGGTTTTGTGCAATTGTGATGTATATATATATAAATCCTTTTTGGGCGTAGCTTTTGTACGTATACAACTGCTGTGTATATATATATATACTATACTCGAATTCTAGCATTGTCGGCTTCATACAGATTAAAGTTAGGTCTTGGTGATGGGAATTTAGGCTATGATATAGCATATATCATGTATATATATATATGACTCCCGCATGCGACTAGGATAGATCACACGCATTGAGGGGTGTGATCAATATGTAAATTATATGTATGTGTGACTGAATACCTGTTTGTATGAAAATATGGCTTCCGCATGTGACTAGGATAGATCACACGCATTGAGGCGTGTGATCATTATGTAAACTATATGCAAGTGTGTGATTGAATATATGAATGGCAGAATACAGGACTTTTGCATGTGAATAGGATAAATCACCCGCACTGAAGCGCGTGATCAATATGTAAACTATATGTATGTGTGAGTGAATATGTGTATATATATAGACAGAAGCGGCGTTGACCATATGTATGACCATATGTATTATATATATTGTTTGTATTAGAAATGGGTAGTTATGAACATATGAAAATGTTAATCAGGAATTAGAGGCTTACGGGATAGGAGAAATCCTACTTCTCGTGCCGTTCACGGACATCCGATAGGGGGTCGTGACATATGTGGTGACACCGTTAGAGAGAAACTTCTTCCATTGTTGACGATATGCGTCGATTCGCCTAGTTTTAGAGCAAAGTTATGGCATAAATTATGCGTCTTACCCTTCATTTCTCAAAATTTGAAGAGAAGCACTTTAGGCGCATCATTTTTGCTGTCATTTTCTTCTGAAATATGGCGAATTGACACATCTTCAACAACGAATAAAGTTTTTCTCTAATAATATCATGTCATGTAAGTAACAATTGTTATCTATTTTAACCGTATTAGTAAAAAAAATAAGATATTAGAGACATAACTAACCATAATCAAACATTAAGAAGATATTTAATCGAATACTCAATCTGTAATACCCGATGGGTATTTTTAGAATCAGGTCAATTGTGTATCGTAAAACTTAGCATGGTCATCATTTGGAGTTGGAATGTAAGGACAAAATAAATAAATAAATAAATGAACTATAGAAATAAATAATAATTTTGTGTATACATATAGATAAATAAAATTAAATAGGAATTAATGGGATATTATGAAATTGATAAAATTGTGAAATTGAAGTAAACCATTTTGGCTAAAGAAAATAAAAAAATAAATTTTTTTAGAGTGAAATAAAATTTTTGGGATATAATTAAGGTTTTAATAGTTTTAGAGTTGAGAATTTAAGAAATTAAAATAAATTTGAAAATTAGGTAGAAAAATTATAATTTTGTTTAAAAGTGGTTATATGAATTATTCAAAGCTTATAGTTTAAATTTGAAAATTTTTCGAAAATAAAAATTATACTGGGTTGGAAATTTTCATCTGCAAGAGAGTCAATGACAAATATTTTTAGTAGGCTTATGATTAGCCAAAAATTTTAAAATTTTACTTATCTTACCTACAAATAAATATAGTTAAGAAAATCCAATCAAAACTCTATTTCACCATACCCCAAAAGTTGTCAATTGCCAACCTACCCTTAAATGCTCAAACCCAATTTATAAGCACCAAGACACCAACACGCCTCTCATTCTTTTCTTCTTCTCTTCTTCTTCATTCCTCATTCACCCTAGGGCATCAAAAACAAATTGAAGGAACCACTCACTTCTATCAAATTTCTAGCTTCTTCTCAACAATCTAAGGCTCCCACAAGCTTCATCTACCCTCTTGGAGCATCAAAGAGCTTGGGTAGCACTCCCAAATCTTCAATCTCGGATTTGGCAAGGTAAGCCTCCAAAACCATGTCTCCACCACTTCAATCTTAATTTTCTTGGTACAAATGAGTTACCCATTAATAGTATATCACCCTAGGACTATTTTAGAACATAGAAAACACCCAAATCATGATTTATATGGATGATTTCCCTCTAGGGTTCATAAGTTATGAAATTTATAAATTTTGAGGGAATTTATTAATTTTCTTAGATTTGTTGGGTTGTATGGATGCCAAATAATTTGTTTATGCATTTTAGATGATTTGGAAGAATGCCCAATGATTGGGATGGTGATTTATGAAATTTGTGGAAATGAGTAAAATTTCTATATGTAATACCCCGGAAAAATTTCGAGGATTAAAGAATAACTTATTTAAAATTTCGAGGATTTAAGAATGATTTATTCCGGGGCTAGGAATTAAAACCTTAAAAAGAATATAGAAAAAGTATGAAAGTTAAAAAGAAACCGGAAAGAAATTTTTTTTTTCAAAGATTGTAATACCCAATAAAATTTTTCGAAGTTTAAAATAAACTAAAAAGGGGAAGGAAAAAGAAGTAGAAAATGATTTTTTTAGGATTTATTTCAGGACCTAAGAAATTGGAAACCTGAATTAAATAGGGAAAGGGATTAAATTAAAAATACATATTAGTTATTATTTATTTAATTATTAATTAATTAATTTAATTATTATAATTATTAATTATTAGTTATCTTATTATTTAATTAATTATTTATTATTATTATTATATATATAATAATAATAATAAGGAGAGGCGTGAGAGAGCAGAGAAAGAAACGAGAAAGAGAAGGAAGAGAGAGAGAAAGACGCATTGAGGAGGAAGAAGGGGAAGAGGGGAATTTCGCTGGAAAATTGGCTGGAGAAGAGCTAGCCGACACCGAAAAAAGTCACCGGAGCTCGGTTACAACATCTTCCACACTTCTCACCAATCGAATCAAGGTTGGTAACCCCAATTTCATTCGAAACCCTCAATTTCTCCATTTTTAGGGATTCCTTTGATTGGGTTGTTTCGAGGGTAGATTGAGACCTAGAAAGTGTTCTTGAACACTTAGTTGTGGTAGGAATCGAGATTTTGTTCTCGGATTTGCCCAAATTCGAATTTGGAAGGATTTGGGGTTGAAATTATAATTATTTTCATATTGGGAAAAATAGTTGATAATTAGGATTGAGCTTAAATTTGAGTAAATAGGCTTGAATTGGTATTGTTAAAATTATATGGTTGAAATATTAGTTGAACAAGACCCGTGAAGAACTGGCCCGAGGTTACTAAGGTTGAACCTTGACGTTAACGTACCGGGTCCCTACTCGGGTTGCCCAAATACACTTTAAGGGTGATGTTGGGAGTTTTAAACTTCATCTTTTCAATCTTAAACACCCTAGAATAATTCTAAATATGCTATCAAGCCTCAAGAATTAATTTAGATACTTTCTTGTTTCCCAAGAGTAGAAGCTTGCGGAACAATGAAATCCAATTTCTAAAATTTCAACCTTCTTCCCTCATAAATATTTAGGGAACCTTAAATTGGATAAATTGGAGGTATATTGAGGTTTAGAAACTAGATTTCTTAGAACCCGAGTAAGAGAACGAGTCGAAACAAAATGCTTAGACCTTCCTAAAATTAGAATTCCTTCCAATCAAGTTAGATAAACTTCCTTAGATGTGAATACAAATTAGATAGAGGTATAATACTCAAATTCAAGTATGTGAAACACTCAAGTAGAGTGTTAGATTCAAGTAAGTCAAGTGTCCGAGGAAGGATACACAAGTCGGCATAGAGAAGTCCGATAAGACCAAGAGCTTGACTCTGTGGCAACCATGGACTACATGTCAGTGTAATGGAGAGATAAATAACGAGTTAAGTTAAGTAATAACCTTAATGAAGTAAATGTTGTTCATATAGGAACAACGGCACGCAATAGAGTGCAACAGGAGCTCTGAGGAGACTTAAGTTACAGGAGAGGATTGCATGGAAGGTTGGCCAAGGTGAGGGTTCTTCCATCTCTGCTTCTAGGGTTGTATGCTTATGTGGATTACATGAGTATGTATATTCTCTGCTTGTCTTGTATGTGTTAGCTAGAGATATAGAATGCTAAAAGAATGAAAGAACTAGAAGATAGGTTGTGGAAAGTAGCTTGGATAGGAAGACATAGGAGTAGAGTATAATTGTTTGCTATGATTGGTGTGTTACAAATCCAACTCATACACTCCAGAGGCATGATGAGTATTTTATTAAATCTTTTCCACGACGGTGGCAAGAGTCCTTGTACGGAAGGGCTAAACTTTATTTTGAAAACTCGTCACGACGGTGACTTAAATTAAAAATCATGCAAAGGGAGTTATTGGTGGGTTTCGAATTTGGTTATGCTAGCAATGTGAGACATCGACTAGAATAACGTCAGATGGCACTTGAGACCTCAGTTTTATAATCACCATGACGATGGTTATTGCCCTATCCTGGTAATAGGGTCAGAAAGGTTTTATATTGCTATGAAGATAGCTTGAGGCTCAGAGACTGCATCTGGACGGGTATATGAGTTATATCCTGTTGAGGATACTTGTACATATTAATAAGGAGAAGAATTGTTGATCCTTCGGGAAAGATACAAAGAATCCTATTAATATGTGAGACTAAGGTAAGAAGACACAGGAGGAACCTACGGGTGAACCGTGAGCCTAGCCTAGTAAAAGAGAAATCATCCTGTGGAGTTGGTCCAGGGTGTGTCAGTGGCCATGCTTCGAGACGTCGTATCATGCCCGCTATGTAGCTTGGTTGGGTAATGGACGAGTGGGCTCAAGCTATTGCCCCGCAGTAAGGGGTCAGGACGTGCCACTTGGTGGCTATGCGTCAATTGTTTGATAGATAGAGATTGATTGTGTTTGATTAATAGAATTTTCACGAGGTGACCAGTACCCAAGTGAATGGGTTAAGTATTGTTTGAATAACAGAATTGTCACAAGGTGACCAGTACCCAAGTGAATGGGTTAAGTATGTTTTGCCACGTAGTGGCCAGCAACCCGAGTGCATGAGTTTGAAGTGGGAAAGCCACGTAGTGGCTAGTAGATAACCCAGAGTTTGGGAGATTAAGTAGATGTATGTTTAGCATCTGTGTATATGTATAAATTGCCTGTGTTTGCATATAATTGTTGATTGTGCAGCTTAGTGGTAACGTACAGGATTACGTCACCGCACGTCTTGTTTGATTCAGACATGCTGAAACGTGAGAAGACCAGTAAGTAAAAGTCGGCACTATATGTTACATGTTTACTTGCTGATTGATGACGTGGAATAAACTGCTGCATGTTTACAGTTATTAAATGCATGTGAGTGTTTGGGTGAAATTTCTGTTGTTGTGTGGTTGCCAAGAATGTATGCTAATCAACAGTAACCAGATGTTTTTGCATGTGGATGTGTATGACTCCCAATGCCAGCGCCATGGTACCCGCCTTGCGCCGGGGATGGGAGAGTTCTCACTGAGTCGCGTGGTTAAGACTCACACCTCATTTTTACTACACAGAGATAGGTTAAGTACAGGTGGAAGAAGTCTCGGTGGAACGAGGGACAAGGAAAACTTTCCAAGACCCACAACTTGTTCATGTGTGTGAATAAATTGTAATTGTAATTTAATTTACTTTATCGTTGTAGCATAAAGTAAATGGTAGACGTACCCAATTAGATTGTATTACTAAATCTAGAACTGTCAGCTTCACACACCTTAAAGATCAGGATTCATTTTACTGCGATACAAGGAAAACTTGTTTTCAAAATACATATATATACATATATATATCTGTTGCATGTGAATAGGATAGGCAACATCTTCGGATGTGTAGCCAGTACACAGGTTATATATTATGTGTGTTTTTCTATATCTATATCCTGAAGCGGCCCTGGCCGTGGATTTTCTTGCCTAGGATAGGCCACCATTTCGGTGTAGCCATGGTATTATACTGCATGTGGATGTATTTTCAATAATAGATATTCCGTCTATTAGGTGATAAGGCTTACAGGCATATGGGTATTCCCTGTGTCTGTGCCGATCACGGTCCTCTAAACAGGGGTCGTGACACTATATTTGGCAAAAACTCTCCATTGATGGAGTTAGATGGTGTGCAAACTTTTGAATATGCTTTCTTAAAGTAAAATTTATTTTGAACAAAAACCAACTCCCAAATGATGACCATAGCTTAGGTAGTGGAATTTAGGCATTGATATGTGTAGAAGTGGAAAATTGGTTAATATGGAGTTTATGGAAAATTAGCTACACACGTGTGTAGATAAGTAGTTTAATTTGTGTGGTTCTATTTGTTAGGACTCAAGTACTTCCTTGGAGACAAGAGTGCTCAAGGGTTACTAAGTAAAGCGGCCAAGGTGAGGGACCCTTCCATCCTAGCCCCAAGGGTTGTATGATAACCTTGATTTGTGGGCTTGCTTATACGTGAATGTTTGTAAATATTTAATTTTATACTTTCTAGTAATACTCTGTCATTATGTTGGCGATTGCTGGAATTTTGTACAATGAATTGTTTGTGATTGTTAAAGTGGAAATATGGTGGATCAAGTACATATGGGTGACGATGAAAAATTCCGTACACATATGTGCTTGACTTGAGAATTATGGCAATAACATGTATGGTACCAAGGATAAGGGCTTTCCGTCAAGTCAGGTTCGGAAAGTGCCTTCATGTTGGCATTTCGTCGGGTAAGGTTCGAAATTGCCTTCATGTATATATAAACTTGTGGACACTCTGTTGAGTCGGTCCAGAGTATGCCACCATTACTAGTTGGTTAATTTGTTAAGGTGGTACGGATTGAACCAAGCGGGCTTCCCGACACGATGGTTCGGGAAGTACCAATGTAGATGGACACCTCGGCGGGTTGGTGCCGGGGTGCGCCACCGAACACAATATTCCGTGGAGACGGTCCCGGAATGGGTCGTGTGCCTATGCGTATCGATGTATGATACCGAGCCTATAGGTACTCAACATTAGTGTAAACCCTCAATGTCCTTGGTATGCACTATGACTAGATTTCCTTTCCTTTGAACATGCCACGACGATGGCCGGTATCCTCACATGACGTCATGACAAAGCTATTTTCTTAAGAAGGTAATGACATCGATTGTTGTCTTGACGTGGCGCTGAGGAAACCTTGTTTTTAAATTACTATATTTCAAATCCAACCGACCATGACGATGGGTTAAGTCTTATAGTGCATTGGGATAGATAGGGAGGACCGACACGTCACGGCGGCAACAAGGTAAGCAAAGGTACGTAAGTTTGGCGGGTGAACCGCACTTGGATGTTAATTTATGTTCGGTGTTTCTCGATACACGCATATCAGTATGCATGATTAATGTATGTTGTGTTACGGTTAAAGTAAAGTTTGTACATGTTATGTTGCTTGAGAACAATTATATAATTATCAAAGATGAATTGAAGTGTATACGTATGTGAATGTGGTTTCTCCCCTTCTCGGTCGTAGTGACACCCGCTACTACGCCTAGGATGGGAGAGTCAGTCACTGAGTCGTTGACTCACCCTCTAGTGGTTTACTTTTTCGGATACAGGTATCGGTCAGGCTTCCACGTCGGCTCAGTGAAGGCGACGTTTTGCTAGCACTCACATTCTGTCTCCGTGGGTGGCGTTGATTTTATTTTGGATATTGTAATGAATTGACTACACTTTGTGGTTATTATACTCTAGACTTGTCAGCTCCACATACTTAAAGACAGGATTATTTTGGGGGACTTATTATTATTATGTATACGAATTTGCATGTGAATAGGATATGTCACACACCGGAGTGTGTGGCAACGTATATGACAGATATATATTATGTGTGTTTGAGTATACATATAAACTGAAGCAGCACCTAGCTGTGGATTGCAGGTGTAAGATAGGCTACACAGGAGATGTGAGCCATACATATTGATAATGTGTGTACGCGAATGGTAATGATAGTTAAATGAAATAGGTGATAAGGCTAACAGACTCAGGGTTAGGCCCTTTGTCTGTGCCGGTCACGTGCCCCCGGGTGGGGGTCGTGACAAAGTTGGTATCAGAGCCTGGTTATTTTCTTTAAGTATGTGGAGCTATGGTATGACGGAGTGTCAGCTTAAACCGTTGTTATGATCCCGGACATAACGCCGGAGTTAAGCGGGCACTTGTGGGAGTATCCAAGAAATTGTGTCAGTTTTCATTTCTAAAATTCTTTTCCTAATTATGATATGTGATAGGGGTCTCATGGAATGTTAAATCCTTGTGCGGTACAGGGATGCCACCAAGAACTAGAGCGGCTACACGGGGTGGAAGAAACCCTGAGACTTCTGATGGAGCATCAGCGCAGGTCGAGAGAGGTGCTCCACGGGGCCGATCCCGAAGTCGTGCTCGTGGCCGAGGGAGGGCCAATCAGGGAAGAGAGATTAGGCGTCAATCACCGGAGCCCCAACCCGAAACCTGTGCCCCATCTATTGCAGAGATGTTGACTGCTGTGTTTCAAGAGTTGAGGGCACATATGAAGCAACAGATACAGCAAGAAGTGCAGCGGTTAGCCGCTAATGAAGAAGAGATTCCACTATATCAGGAAATTGAAGTGGTGGAAGAACCGGGGAGAGTATGGTTACCAAGAGATGTACCCCGAGGGCAAAGCGGAGCACGCAGAGAATTACCGGTGCCTAAGTTCCTGAAGCTTAACCCACCAACCTACTACAACACTGATGAGAAGGAGGATCCTCAACATTTCCTCCGTGATATGGTCCGTATAGGGCGAGTGCTGAGATGCCCTGGAGGAGAATTAGCCGAGCTTACTTCCTTCCAGCTGAAGGGTGCTGCAAGAATCTGGGTGGAGTCAGTACAAGCCGGCCACGCTACACGAGTATCCCCTATACGGTGGGAGGACTTTGAGATAGCATTCTTAGACCTGTTTTTGCCAGAAGGAACGCGGGATACAAAGAGGCAATAGTTTGATGATCTATGGATGACTTTGAGTATGACGGTTACAGAGTTTGAGTTGTTTACGGAGCTAGCACATTTTTCCCCAGAGTTAGTTCCAGATGAACCGGCTAAGATCAAGAGGTTCATACAGCGACTAGTGGAGCCACTGTTTATAGCTCTACTACCACAGAGGAAGCAATTTGAGACTCTTGCACAGATGGCTGATTGTGCTAGGGTCATTGAGAACAGGAGAAGATTTGGGACGCCAGCCAATCCCTAGGGAAGAAATCAAGCAAGAAACGAGAATCAAGGAGGATGGAAGAAGAAGCAAAAGATGACAGGTGGTACCACCACAATTCCAGCTCTCATGGGACCCAGCAAACCTACCGGGCAGCCTTCGATGACTAACACAGATTCGGGGGCAAGGTGTAACTATCTGGGTGGTCAGAGGGCTCATAGTAGTGTGCATACAGGGAGTCAGAGTCCCCAATACGGTCAATGTGGAAAGAATCATTTCGGTACCTGCCGGACCCTGAAGGGAGCTTGTTTCAACTGTGGTCAAGTGGGACACCTTGCTAGGGATTATCCTCAGAAGCGGAGTGGAACTAGTGTGAGGAGGAACCAGACACTAGGGTCAGTACCAATCCCAACCCCACCCATTAGAACAGTACCACCGCCCACCACTGGCGGAGGCAGGGGTCGTGGAGCTGAAGGAAGAGGTCCGGGAACCACAGGAGGAGGACAGGCCAGAGTTTTTGCCTTATCTCAACAGGATGCGCAGGCTTCAAATGCTGTGGTGACAGGTACCCTCACAGTCTGTACTCAAAATGCACATGTGCTATTTGATTACGGTTCAACTCATTCATACATATCACCTGCATTTGCTATTAAGATAGCTAAGAGCCCAACAAAGATGAAAGAGACAATGTTGGTCTCTACACCTATGGGTGAATCTATATGGGTAGAATGCATATATGAGTCTTGTCCAATAGTGGTTGAGGGCCATGAAATGGTGGTGGATTTAAGACTGTTGTACATGGTAGATGTAGATGTAATCTTGGGGATGGATTGGTTAGCCTCGTGTCATGCAGTAGTGGACTGCAGGGCCAAATGTATGAAATTCAACATGCCTGACGAGGACCTTTTTTTGGTACATGGTGATGGGGCGAAGTGCTACCCGAGGTTGATATCTGCATTGAGTGCTATGAAAATTCTTAGTAAGGGATGTATAGGCTACTTAGCGTAAGTCAGGGATGTAGAGAAGGAAGTACTTTTCGTGAACCAAGTGCCCGTCGTTCAGGAATTCCCGGATGTGTTTCCTGAAGAGTTGCCTGGTTTTCCACCTGATAGGGAGATTCAATTCGGGATCGACCTACTGCCAGGTACTCAACCAATATCTATACCACCTTACCGAATGGCTCCGCGGGAGTTGAAGGAATTACAAACTCAGTTGCAGGAATTGCTAGACAAGGGGTTTATACGACCCAGTGTCTCGCCATGGGGTGCATCGGTCCTATTTGTCAAGAAGAAGGACGGTACCTTGCGGTTGTGTATTGATTATCAGAAGTTAAACAAGGCTACCATTCGCAACCAATATCCTTTACCCAGAATAGATGATCTATTTGATCAACTACAAGGAGCCAAGCAATTCTCAAAGATTGATCTGCGGTCGGGGTATCATCAGTTGAAGATTAGGCAAGAGGATGCACCCAAGACTGCATTTCGTACCAGATACAAACACTACGAATTTTTGGTGATGTCTTTTGGGTTGACAAATGCCCCCGCAGCATTTATGGCTCTGATGAATAGGGTGTTTAAACCTTATTTGGACCAGTTTGTCTTAGTGTTTATAGATGACATCCTAGTGTGCTCCAAGAACTCCAAGGAACATGCAGAACAATTGAGAATGACCTTGCAAAAGTTAAGGGAAGATATGCCAAATTCTCGAAGTGCAAATTCTCGTAGGACAGGGTAACTTTTCTTGGGCACGTGGTATCATCAGAGGGAATCCACGTAGACTCAAGTAAGGTGGAGGCAGTGAAGACTTGGTTCCAACCTACCTCAGTGCCAGAAATACGGAGTTTATTGGGCCTAGCCGGGTATTACAGGCGGTTTGCGCAGGATTTCTCAAAAATCATTGCACCTATGACACGGTTGACACATAAAGGGGTGAAGTTTGAGTGGACGGACAAATGTGAAGAGAGTTTTCAGAAGCTAAAGGATAGCCTGACCACAGCTCCAGTGCTAACCCTTCCTGAAGGCACTGGAGGGTACGTGGTATACTGTGACGCTACAGAGTTGGGTTAGGATGTGTATTGATGCAGCATAGTAGGGTGATTGCCTATGCATCAAGACAATTGAGGAAGCATGAGAAGAATTATCCAACCCATGATCTCGAAATGGCGGCGGTAGTGTTTGCCCTGAAGATATGGAGGCACTATCTCTACGGAGAAACATGTGAAGTGTAAACAAACCACAAGAGCCTTAAGTACATCTTTGAGCAGAAGGATCTGAAGTTGAGGCAACGTCGTTGGATGGAATAGTTGAAGGACTATGATTGTATAATACTATACCATCTGGGGAAGGCCAATGTGGTGGACGACGCTTTGAGCCGAAAGTCTATGGGTAGTCTAGCTCAAATTGAACAAGTGAGGAGACCGTTAGTTCGGGAGATATACGGGCTGGAACAAAGGGGGACTCGATTTGAGATCGGTGGTTCTAATGTGTTTCTAGCTCATATTCAAGCAGAGCCCAACCTGAATGAAGAAGTCAAGGCTAAACAAGAGCAAGATCCCGACCTCAAGATAGTGATCGATGCAGTGAAAAAAGGGAAGATGAGTGATATATACCCGATTCTCCATTGATGACAGGGGGTGCTCAGGTTGGAGGGACGGTTGTGTGTACCTTTGATCAAAAATCTCAAGGAGAGGATATTAGACGAGGCACATAAGTCGGCGTACTCTATCCACCCCGGGGCTAACAAGATGTGTCATGACTTGAAACAGTTATATTGGTGGAATGGGATGAAGAAAGATGTGGCAAACTATGTGTCCAAGTGTCTTGTATGTCAACAAGTGAAAGCTGAACATCAGAAACCTGCTGGAATGCCTCAACAGATTAAAATACCTGAATGGAAATGGGAAAGGATCACTATGGATTTCATAATAGGGTTGCCTCGATCACAGAAGGGGTTTGATTCAGTGTGGGTGATTGTTGATTGCATGACCATGTCTGCACATTTCCTGCCAGTGAAAACCACTTACGGAGTGGCACAGTACGCCCGGTTATATTTCGCAGAGATTATGAGATTGCACGGTGTTCCAGTGTCAATAATCTCTGATATAGGGCCAAAGTTTACTTCTCGATTTTGGAGGGTATTGCAGGAAGCGTTGGGGACGAGGGTGGATCTCAGCACAACTTTTCATCCCCAGACAGACGGGCAATCAGAAAGGACCATTCAGATATTAGAGGACATGTTGAGAGCATGTGTGATAGACTTCGGTGGGAATTGGGAACTGTACTTACCATTGGCCGAGTTTGTCTACAACAATAGTTACCAAGCCAACATTGAAATGGCACCTTTTGAAGCTCTCTATGGTCGGAGGTGCAGGTCTCCAATCAGTTGGTTTGAGGTAGGTGAATCGAAGGTGGTTAGTCCTGAACTATTGCAAGAAACTTTAGAGAATGTGAAGTTGATTAGAGGAAGGTTGATGACAGCCCATAGCAGACAGAAGTCTTATGCGGACCACTGCAGAAGAGAACTTGAATTTGCTGTGGGGGACCAAGTGTTTTTGAAGGTTTCTCCAATGAAGGGAGTGATGCGATTTGGCAAGAAAGGGAAACTGAGTCCGAGGTACGTGGGACCATTCGAGATACTAGAACGAGTGCGAAATGTCGCTGACCGCCTAGCCTTGCCGCTGGAGTTGGAAGGGGTACATCCAATTTTCCTTATGTCCATGCTGCGGAAGTACTTGCCGGATCCCTCTCATGTGGTACAGCCGCAAGAGATACAATTGGTAGGAGGGCTGACCTACCAAAAAGTACGAGTGGAAATCCTTGACAGACAATTGAGGAAGTTGAGGTAAAAGGAAATCCCATTGGTGAAGGTGTTATTGAGGAATCATTCGGCGGAGGAAGCTACGTGGGAAGTAGAAGCCGAGATGCGCAAGACTTACCCTTTCTTGTTCCAAGACTAAGGTTAGTAACTTAATTGAAATTCGGGGACCGAATTTCTTAAGGAGAGAAGATTGTAATACCCGAGGGGTATTTTTAGAATCAGGTCAATTGTGTAAAGTAAGACATAGCATGGTCATCATTTGGAGTTGGAATGTAAGGACAAAATAAATAAATAAATAAATAAATGAACAATAGAAATAAATAATAATTTTGTGTATACATATAGATAAATAAAATTAAATAGGAATTAATGGGATAATATGAAATTGATAAAATTGTGAAATTGAAGTTCAGCATTTTGGCTAAAGAAAATAAAAAAAAAAAAAATTTTAGAGTGAAATAAAATTTTTGGGATATAATTAAGGTTTTAATAGTTTTAGAGTTGAGAATTTAAGAAATTAAAATAAATATGAAAATTAGGTAAAAAAATTATAATTTTGTTTAAAAGTGGTCATATGAATTATTCAAAGCTTATAGTTTAAATTTGAGAATTTTTCGAAAATAAAAATTATGTTTGGTAGGAAATTTTCATCTGCAAGACACTTAGTGACAGATATTTTTAGTAGGCTTATAATTAGCCAAAAATTTCAAAAATTTTCTATTCTTACCTACAAATAAATATAATTAAGAAAATCTAATCAAAACTCTGTTTCACCATACCCCAAAAGTTGTCAATTGTCCAAACTACCCTTAAATGCTCAAACCCAATTTATAAGCATCAAAGAGCTTGGGTAGCACTCCCAAATCTTCATTCTCGTAAGGTAAGCCCCCAAAAATCATGTCTCCACCACTTCAATCTTAATTTTCTTGGTAGAAATGAGTTACCCATTGATAGTATATTATCCTAGGACTATTTTAGAACATAGAAAACACCCAAATCATGATTTATATGGATGATTTCCCTCTAGGGTTCATAAGTTACGAAATTTATAAATTTTGAGGGAATTTATTAATTTTCTTAGATTTTTTGGGTTGTATGGATGCCCAATAATTTGTTTATGCATTTTAGATGTTTTGGAAGAATGCCCAATGATTGGGATGGTGATTTATGAATTTTGTGGAAATGAGTAAAATTTCTATATTTGGCAAAAACTCTCCATTGATGGAGTTTGATGGTGAGCAAAACCCAACTCCCAAATGATGACCATAGCTTAGGTAGTGGAATTTAGGCATTGATATGTGTAGAAGTGGAAAATTGGTTAATATGGAGTTTATGGAAAATTAGCTACACACATGTGTAGATAAGTAGTTTAATTTGTGTGGTTCTATTTGTTAGGACTCAAGTACTTCCTTGGAGACAAGAGTGCTCAAGGGTTACTAAGGAAAGCGGCTAAGGTGAGGGACCCTTCCATCCTAGCCCCAAGGGTTGTATGATAACCTAGATTTGTGGGCTTGCTTATACGTGAATGTTTGTAAATATTTAATTTTATACTTTCTAGTAATACTCTGTCATTATGTTGGCGATTGCTGGAATTTCGTACAATGAATTGTTTGTGATTATTAAAGTGGAAATATGGTGGATCAAGTACATATGGGTGACGATGAAAAATTCCGTACACATATGTGCTTGACCTGAGAATTATGGCAATAACATGTATGGTACCAAGGATAAGGGTTTTCCGTCAAGTCAGGTTCGGAAAGTGCCTTCATGTTGGCATTTCGTCGAGTAAGGTTCGAAATTGCCTTCATATATATATAAACTTGTGGATACTCTGTTGAGCCGGTCCGGAGTATGCCACCATTACTAGTTGGTTAATCTGTTAAGTTGGTCCGGATTGAACCAAGCGGGCTTCCCGACACGATGGTTCGGACAGTGCCAATGCAGATGGACACCTCGGCGGGTTGGTCCCGGGGTGCGCCACCGAACAAAATATTTCGTGGAGACGGTCCCAGAATGGGTCGTGTGCCTATGCGTATCGATGTATGATACCGAGCGTATAGGTACTCAACATTAGTGTAAACCCTCAATGTCCTTGGTATGCACTATGACTAGATTTCCTTTCCTTTGAACATGCCATGACGATGGCCGGTATCCTCACATGACGTAAAGACAAAGCTATTTTCTTAAAAAGGTAATGACATCAATTGTTGTCTTGACGTGGCGTTGAGGAAACCTTGTTTTTAAATTACTATATTTCAAATCCAACCGACCATGACGATGGGTTAAGTCTTATAGTGCATTGGGATAGATAGGGAGGACCGACACGTCACGGCGGCAACAAGGTAAGCAAAGGTACGTAAGTTTGGCGGGTGAACCGCACTTGGATGTTAATTTATGTTCGGTGTTTCTCGATACATGAATGTCAGTATGCATGATTAATGTATGTTGTGGTATGGTTAAAGTAAAGTCTGTACATGTTATGTTGCTTGAGAACAATTATATAATTATCAAAGATGAATTGAAGTGTATACGTATGTGAATGTGGTTTCTCCCCTTCTCGGTCGTAGTGACACCCGCTACTACGCCTAGGATGGGAGAGTCACTCACTGAGTCGTTGACTCACCCTCTAGTGGTTTACTTTTTCAGATACAGGTATCGGTCAGGCTTCCACGTCGGCTCAGTGAAGGCGACGTTTTGCTAGAACTCACATTCTGTCTTTGTGGGTGGCTTTGATTTTATTTTGGATATTGTAATAAATTGATTACACTTTGTGGTTATTATACTCTAGACTTGTCAACTCCACATACTTAAAGACAGGATTATTTTGGGGGACTTATTATTATTATGTATACGAATTTGCATGTGAATAGGATATGTCACACACCGGAGTGTGTTGCAACGTATATGACGGATATATATTATGTGTGTTTGAGTATACATATAAAATGAAGCAGCACTTGGCTGTGGATTGCAGGTGTAAGATAGGCTACACAGGTGATGTGAGTCATACATATTGATAATGTGTGTACGCGAATGAGAATGATAGTTAAATGAAATAGGTGTTGAGGCTAACAGACACAGGGTTAGGCCCTTTGTCTGTGCCGGTCACGTGCCTCCGTGTGGGGGTCGTGACACAATCGTTAGATAGTTTCCCTGATACTTATAACTTGTAAAGGTTGAAGATTTCTTGGCCGCCATTTTTTGCTTCTGCGCTTTGCTTATAATTGTGATGGCTACAATAAAGTAAATATAACACATTTGACCATCATTGTGATTAATTCTCAAAAGCTTGTCCCTATTTAATTTTCTTTTCAATTTTCTACTGTAGCATGCAGGTGCCCTATTTTTATTGTGATGAATAAAAAATCATAGAATAAACTTCCTTAAAAAAAATATGTTCCTATGGGCTCGAATAATTTTATAAAAACCCGTCACATCACATAGATAAAATTGAGAATAATATTATTTAAAAAATATTTTAATGTTATAATATAAATTGTTTTGTAATTACTAATTAAAATTATACCCATACATTTTATATTTTTCTTCATAGCTTCAATGGTAGACTATGCATTGATTATTTTTTATTTAATGCAATTTCATATTTATATATAAGAAAAAAAACAAGAAATTTGCCAACAAATGTTAAAAAAAAAATTCATCTTTTAAGGCAATTTATAAGCACCGCTAATAACTAAAAGCCACCAAAACAAAATTTACCAATGGTAAGATTTCAATCGCTGAAAATAGTCTTGCGATCATTGTATTAACGGCATATTTTTTCACTGCATCAATGGTAAGATTCTTTTGTTGTGAATCAAAGGTATATCTTATATCAAATTAATTAACAAATTTACCAACGCAATATGTGTTTTCTTAACAATTATCTCCTTGGTTCAATCCTTGGAATGGTTGCCTCTAGGTCCAATGACATTCAAAGAATTAATCATTAAACTCACTTTGGATAAATATATAAATAATGGATTAACTTATATATATATATATATATATATATATATATATATATCCATGCCCTAGTGATAAACATTTTGCATGTGTATTAGAGGTCTAACTCAAAGGATTGCTACACAAATGCATAAGCTGATCAAAACAAAAAACTTTATTCAATCGCAGGTATTCATAATTATCCTACTTATTATTCTTACTTTTTCTTTCCCATCTTGTCACAATATATCATACTAGAGGCTTCGCATGCACATACGTGCATGCAATTTATTTTTTTTAAAAGAATTTTATATAAAATAATAATGATATTTCAAAATAGTATCAAATTATAATATTTGATATTTTTAAATTTTTAAATAAAATTGTTATATTTTTAAATGAAATAATGGGAAGTTATGCATTTCTCCATTTTTAGTAACTACCCATAATGCATGTATGTTAGAGTAGTTATTTTTTTGGTGTCACACTTTGCTTTTGTGACACAAAAAACTCTAAAGCCATATATATAGACTAGAGGCTTCGCATGCACCTACGTGCATACATGTAATTTATTCTTAAAATTGTTAAACATATAATATAAAATAGTTATTATATTTTAAAATCATTAAAAATTAAAAATTAAAAATTTTTAAATTTTTAAATAGAATTTTTATCATAATTTAAAATAAAAAAATTAAAAAATGAGAAGTTATGCACTTCTCCATTTTATTAGTAACCACCTATCATACTTGTTTTCTCTCTCCCACATCCTCCAATCATATTATTTTTTTGTATTTTTTAATTATAAAATATAGCTATTTTGTGAGAAGTTAGTTATTTATTGGAAAGTGGAGGGGGAAGTTATTTTTTTGGTGTCACACTTGACTTGTGTGACACCAAAAACTCCAAAGCCATATATATATATAGATAATAATGTATTTTATTTTTGAATTAAAAAATATAGGTATTTTGTGACACATAAAAAAGTGTGACAGCAAAAAACCAACACCAATATTAATTAATATAGATCATTTCACAACATCTTGAACATGAATCACTTTTCTTAAATTATTATTTCACAAATTTCAAATAAAAAAACAAAAGAAGGAAATAAAATATATATTTAAACTAAAACTCTTAAAGACAAATTGATATAACTTGGAGAAACATACACACAATTACCAACTCATTACATTCGAATGAAATAATGAAAGGAAATTACTTACAATTGAATGAATATGAATAGAAACTATGGGTATATACAAGAGCATCCAAGTGCTCAAGACAAGAATGCCCATAACTTATTACAACTAAAAATTTGAAATTGTGAGTTACCAAATACATTTGAGACATTGCATGATAATTGAATTAATTTACAGCACTGCAAATCCTTCTTACTATTCCAGCTGACCCAAGTAGAGGTTCAATATCTCTCATCTTAATCATGGCAGAACCAAAGTCAGATTTGAAAGTTGTTGGATTTTTACTGTATTCTAACACAGCATTATTTGTGGATCCTCCATTGTAAAGGACTTGATCAGAAGGAAGAAGACCCTTCTTTTGAATCAAGTTCTTGAAGTAATTGTTGTCAAATGAGTTAGGCGTTACGAAGTCAAGAGGAGCCAACTTCTGGTCGTTATTAGGGCTACTTGCCAATGGACAGGATCCTTGACGTTTGGTAGCAAATCCAACATCTATATTACTGCTATTATTGTTATATATTCTATCACAAATTGTGAAGCATTGGGCTTGTCCTATTGTGTGAGAACATGCATTAATTAATAAATTAAAATATATTATTGTTAATCAAATATGTATTAAATTAAAATATTTTTAAGTGTAAAGTTCATAATTAATATTTACCAGATAAAGGTGCCATGTCTCTTGGACTATGTAATACCCGGGAATTTTTTTAAAGTTTAAAATAAATAAAAGTTAAAGAAAAGAAGTAGAAAATAATTTTTAGGATTTGATTCAGGACCTAAGAAATTGGAAACTTGAATTAAATAGGGAAAGGGATTAAATTAAAAATACATATTATTTATTATTTAATTTGGGACATAAAAGAAAAATAAAATTTAATTGGAAAGAGGAGGGATTAAATTGAAAATATTTTTAGCCTTACTTATTTAATATTATTATTACATATTAGAAGTAAAATAAAATAAAAAGAGAGAGAAAGGAAATAGGAAATTAAATTAAATATATATTTTAATTATTTTAGTATAATTATTAATTATTAGTTATTTTATTATTTAAGAGTTTATTTATTTATATTATTATTATATTTATATTACTTTCAATTAATTTGGGGGGTTGTCGTGGGTTGCTGATAAATAAAGAAAAGAAAGGATTAAAGAAAGAAAAGAGGAAGAGAGAGTCACGTTAGAAACAAAAGAAAGAAGAGAAAGAGAGAGAGAGTGAGGCGTGAAGGAGAAGAAGGAGAAGGGTTGGGGTTTACCGGAAAAGTGATCGGGGAGAGCTAGCCGACGTCGAAAAAGTCACCGGAGCTCAGGTACGACATCTCCTACACCTTCCACCAATCGAATCAAATGTTGGTAACCCCAATTTCATTTGAAACCCCCAATTTCTTCATTTTTAGGGATTTCTTCGATTGAACTTCGATTGAGTTGTTTTGAGGGTAGATTGAGACCGAGAAAGTGTTCTTGAACACTTAGTTGGGGTAAGAACGAGACTATACCCTCGGGTTTAGCCGAATTTGAATTTGGAAGGAATTGGGGTTGAAATTCTAAATATTCATAAATTGGAGAAATTATTGATAATTAGGATTGAGCTTGGATTTGAGTAAATAGACTTGGATTGAAATTATTGAAATTATATTGTTGAATGATTTAATTAAAATTTCGAGGATTTAAGAATGATTTATTCCAGGGCTAGGAATTTAAACCTTAAAAAGAATATAGAAAAAAGTGTGAGAGTTAAAAGAAACCGGAAAGGAAATTCTTTTTAAAAGATTATAATACCTGAGAAAATGTTTGAAGCTAAATATAAAATAAAAGATGAAAGATGCATATTAGTTATTATTAATTTAATTATTAATTATTTTATTTTAATTATATTTATTTATTTGATTATTTATTTTAATTATTTGTGGAAAACAGAGGGGTGGGGCGTGAGTCTTAATTAAATAAAAGGAAAGAAAGAATAAAAAAAACAGAGGGGAGTGGGACGCATGAGAAGAGAAATAGAGAAAGAGGGAGGAGACGCACGATGGGAAGGGAGAGGGGGAAGAGGAACTCGCTAGAAACTCGCCGGAGAGAGCCGTCCGACGCCAGCCACGACCATCGGAGCTCGACTCCAACATCTTCCACATCTCCCACCAATCGAACCAAGGTTGGTAACCCCAATTTCATTTAAAACCCTTAATTTCTCCATTTTTAAGGATTTATTCGATTCACCTTCGATTGAGTTGTTTCGAGGGTAGATTGAGACTTAGAAAGTGTTCTTATACACTTAG
This sequence comes from Senna tora, assembly GCA_014851425.1. Classification (NCBI taxonomy): domain Eukaryota; kingdom Viridiplantae; phylum Streptophyta; class Magnoliopsida; order Fabales; family Fabaceae; genus Senna; species Senna tora. Next base: position 19,480,290 of record CM026261.1, on the reverse strand, counting down.
TTGGGTAGGAATCAAGATTATATTCTCGGATTTGCCCAAATTCGAATTTGGAAGGATTTGGGGTTGAAATTATAATTATTTACAAATTGGGGAAAATTGTTGATAATTAGGATTGAGCTTGGATTTGAGTAAATAGGCTTGGATTGATATTATTAAAATTATATAGTTGAAATATTAGCTGAACAAGACCCGTGAAGAGTTGGCCCGAGGTTACTAAGGTTGAACCTTGACGTTAACGTGCCGGGTCCCTGCTCGGGTTGCCCAAATACATTTTAAGGGTGATGTTGAGGGCTTCAAACCTCTTATTTTCAATCTTAAACACCCTAGAATAATTCTAAATATGCTATCAAGCATCAAGAATTATTTTAGGTACTATCTTGTTTCTCAAGGATGGAAACTTGCGGAACAATAAAATTCAAATTTTAAAATTGCAATTTAATTCCTTTGTAATTATTAGGAAACCTTAAGTAGGATAATTTAGAAGCATGTCGAGGTTTAGTAACTCAAATCCAAGGCTCCGAAATCAATTCAAGGTGAGCGATAATTATACGAAACCAAGTGTGTAGCACTTGAAACTCTCATGGAAGAGAGGGAAGACGGATAAGACCAAGAAGTCGATTCTTGGCGACGTTTAGGTGCATTTTTAGGCACGAGCATACCATACCCATATGAGTTGCATATAGTTAAGATTTTTAACCACGTAAATGCGTTTGTTAGGAAACCATGATTTGTCCGGTGCGGGAGTTACTCCAGGACAAGAGCAAGGAAGCCGTCCAGGTGAGGGGTTTCCCATCCTTGCCCTATAGGGTTGATTGAGGATGTGGATATGTGGTTTTCCTACTTTCTTAATTGTAAGAATTATTTAGTGGTTAACATGCTATTGTTGTTCCTAAACTGTTATATATGCAAGTATCTGTATATGTGTGTTTGACTATAGGTAAAGAGGTACTGGAGGGTATCCATGTGATGACATGAGATACGCCGAACAGTACAAGCAAGGGGATAAGTTGTTGATTGATTCCAATGTTTGGTTTACCCTATTAATTAGAAACTCATTAAAGAAATCGTATAGAAGTTGTTAGTAAACGTCGACGTTTGATGGTAATTGAACTTAGCAGAGACCTTAGAGCTAGGTTATGATCTAATCAAGGGTTTGGGTATTACATAAGGATTAAAATGATCTCATAAATTGATTAGTGAGTCATAGGAAGGTTCACACTACCTAGGTAAAGTCAGTCTAGGATAGTAATGGGTAGATAGAGTCAAAATCCCAGCTGAAGGCTCGGGAAGAGAAACAAGTCAGTAAAGATTACTCGTTGAGGCCATTGCCCTAGCCTGGCACTAGGGTCAGTTAAAGATTAAAACATTTGCCCGTTGAGGCCATTACCTTAGCCTGGCACTAGGGTCCGTTAAAGATTAAAACATTTGCCCGTTGAGGCCATTGCCCTAGCTTGGCACTAGGGTCAGTTAAAGATTAAAATATTTTCCCGTTGAGGCCATTGCCCTATCCTGGCACTGTCAGTTAAAGATTAAAACATTTGCCCGTTGAGGCCATTGCCCTAGCTTGGCACTAAGGTCAGTTAAGGATTAAAATATTTGCCTAATGAGGCCATTGCCCTAGCCTGGCACTAGGGTCAGTTAAAGATTTAAAATAATTTGCCCGTTGAGGCCATTGCCCTAGCCTGGCACTAGGATTAGTTGAGTGATTTACAGTTTTCAAATGATATGTTTAAAGTGTTTGCTTGTTTATGAAAAGCATGATAGAGGAGCATGATCCATAGGTTTATCCATGATTTTATGTTATATTAATATTGCCTGATCGTAATATAACATTTGATAAACTGGACTTTCATGCGCATGTGATTGTGGGTGTTTTCCTTTCCCCAGCTGTAGTGGTACCCGCCGCTACGCCGAGGATGGGAAACTTCTCACTGAGTCTGTTTGACTCACTCCCTCTGCTTCAATGTTTCAGATGCAGGGATCGGGCAGGCATCGACGTTCGGACAGTGAGACGGACAACAGACCATCCTTACGCACTTGTTCGCGTGGGTGGACACCTTTTCGTTATTTTGATTCTTTTGGTTGTACATATTATAAGTTGTAAGGGTTGTATATATATATATACAACGTCCGATATGTACCTACTCTAGACTTGTCGGCTTAACATGTATTTAAAGACATGGTCCATTTTGGGGATAAACTAGGATATAGGTATGAAAATATAAACTTCTGCAGGTGAATAGGATAGATCGTACGCATTGAGGCGTACGGTCAATATGGTATGGATATATATTATGTGTGCTTGCTGCATGCGAATAGGATAGATTGTACGTATTGAGACATACGGTCAATATGATATTAATATTTACATTATGAGTGCTGATAAATATATCTATACACAGGACTGAGTTGAAGCGGTATTGAGCGAACCGTGGATTGCAGGTTAATTCGGCCACCAGTGAGGTGTGGCCACTAGTATGATATATATATTGTTTGTTTAGCAGGGTAGTTATAGTCATGTGAACAGGATAAGGCTTACGGGTTTAGAGGTAAAAATCTATTCCCGTGCCGGTCCGTACTCCTGATTTGGGGTCGTGACAAACTTGGTATCAGAGCCAAGTTATTCTTTAAGTCATGTGAAATCATTGGTATAAATGGGTGTCGGTTTAAGCTTCGTTGTGAAACTCGGGCACAACGTTGCATTAAACAGGCACTTCTGGGAGTACCCAGGATAATTTGAGTCAACTTTTCCTTCATTCCTTCGTAATCTATGCTAGATTAGAAATTATTTTGAGTCATCGCTTTAAGCATAGAATTTGTATGTGAAATTCTATGCAAAGCATATAACCTGTACAGCACACAAGTGCCGATGAGCACTAAGGCGTTAGGTGGGGTTGCAGTGACCCTGGGAACTTTGGGACGCCATAGTAGGAAAAGGAGACATCCATGGAGGATGCTACCTAGACACAGACACATTTGGTTGAATTGTAGGCAAGAATGCGCTACAATGTGTGATTGTTTTGTAGGTGTTAAATAAGACGTTGCGTCTGCTTTGTTAGCTGCGCATTGTGTGCTATGGTATAGGCACAAGTTGTTTGATTATAGTATGGAATGCAAGTAGAATAGGAATATGCAGTGAATGGTAGTTTAGGCTAGGAATGGTTTGTAAAGTGAAAGAAAAGACACGATTGGCGTGTAGAAAAGAAAGTAAGCCCATGGGGCGATTAAAATGGAAGGTTTACAGACAAGAACAAACAAGGCCATGAGGCATGAGACCGACAGGAAGATGACCACGTGAATGGGTCACGACTGTGCCATATGCTATGGCTGAAGGAAGCGAGTTGTCCTTCCTAGAAAGTAAACAGAAAAGAGGAGGGGTATGCCACAATATAGAAGTAGAAGTCTACGAACTAGGAAATCAGGATACGGTATATGGAAGGGCAAAGTGGCCGAATCGTATGCCGTAGAGATAAATGTTAAGAAGTAGAGGCATATGTAAACGTGTAGTGCGTGACCATATGCCGAGCAGGAAACAGGGTAAATGGGAAGGCACAGGGAAGGAGCCTAGTCCAACCCTGCGTTCGATCCATGAACTGCTAGTTCCTTAAGCAAACAAGGGGGAAAGAAGGGATTAAACCCAACCAAACTCTCTTGGGTTGCTTAAGGAAGAGCATAAAGAATAGGGTATTGATCACAGGAGAAAATTTTTGTAAAAATCTTTTTGGTCTTGCCGGATGAGAGATTCTGAAAGACCCTCAAACTTTTCTTGAAAATACTAGGGATAACCATTGGAAGACAAATTTTCATGAAAACTCTTTCTCAATCTGTGTCATTCCAAATGGTTAAACCCTAATCATTTACGAAAACCTTGGGCGTCATTTTCTAAGAAATAAACTTGAATTAATTTTTAAAACCCACAGGATGCCTAAGGAAACTAACTCATGTGACCAATACCCTACCAAACAATAGTCATTTTACAGGTAAGCTATATAAGGATGGTAGATGTAGTTAATAAATCACTCGCTTGAAGTGATTAAAGTTAAGTAGACATCGAAAAGCACTAGAGAGTGCTAAGGTGCCAAGGGAGTATACAGGTAAACCTAAGGGTTACCAATTAAGGAGCTATAGGGTGATAATGGACCCGAAAGTATTAGACCGGAGCAGGTCTAGAAGTGGAAATGGGCATAGACCTTCGGGTACCATCTAGAGATAAGAAAATGAGTGCTATTGCGGTAGATAGCTCTCGAACGAGATAACATGAGAGATAAACTCCAAAGGGACTCGTGGAGGCCAGAGGGGAGAGAAAGCAGACAGGGATAAGTAGTCCCATAAGGGGGTAAGAGCGGAAGCCTATAGGACCCCATAGGATAAGAGTCGAGTAGGAGGTGGAGGACCAACTACTACCGTAAGTGCATGTATAGTACACAGATTGTAGTGGACATAGCTAGGTAAGCTAGTTCCACAGGTTGGTGAACCGTAAATCTGTTAGTCTGAAGCCAGTGTATGGGTAGAGACTGAGTGGACAAACCAAACGTATAAGTGGCCATGTGGGTACCATAAAGGGAAAATTAACCGTGAGGACGGTTAATCGAGAAGGAAAATTTAGTGAGTAACGAGTATTGAGAAATACTCGAAGAAAGAGTACCACGTAGATACGAAATGGAAAGGAAGAGAGTGAATAGGAGAACGGAGTTGGGTAAGCATCTGGGGATGCGAGAAAAAATGGTAAAACAGGTATGCTACCGTTGGGGCGATTGGAACCGAATGGGTAACACACTTGCAAGAGGCGGTATATGTTCGTGAAAATATGCCACACCGTAAGAAAGGAAAGAGTCAAACCGTGAGAGCGGATCCCGTTTGGTCAAGGGGAGTAGAGCATGTCCGGAAAGGTTCATGCTGGAGTTAACAGATCAAGTATTCCAAGTAGGAATACAGGATCTAAGCGAGTTGAGGAGTTCGAGTGGGCCAAGTTGGGGTAAAAGCCAACGGAAACCCAATGAGTAGAGCTAGCATAGGATGTGCAACTCTAAGTGGACTAATCTGAGGATGGTATAGATCCACAGTCATAGTCGTGTTAAGCGAGGTCTTCGGATGTGAAGACCCAACTAAGCCTGAGGCAGAGTAGTGAGTATGATGGTAAGGGGGAGACTGATGAGTTTCCATTATAAACAGAAATGACTACAAGTAGTAGTCAGAGAAGAGTCTAAATCAGACATGGGATGTAGACAGGGAGTAACCTGATGGGGTTATGGAAACCACTAAGGGTAAGTGTAGAAGTCCGGAAAAGAAAGGGAAAACGAGTCATCAATGTAAGATCTTTTACGGTTTGGTGGAGAAACGTAAGTGTAATACATAGTTGTGCTAGTGTCATGGCATTTAGCTTCGTCAGGACACGAGTAGAGTAAACCGAGTCAATAGTGAGTGTAACAACCTCGGAAGGGTTGAGTACGCTGATGGCACAAAGTACCTTAGGCACGTCTTAGCCGCACACGGCTCAACACAGGTAACAACCTTGCCTAACGGCTCTGATAGACGTCACCATGACGAACTACGTAGACTTTGATCCCTCCCGAAGGGTACGTAGGCACCTAGGTGCATGACCTAAGGACAAGTCCCCCAAGGTTAAGACCCCTTGCGGTCCTAATTTCAAATCACAATTGCCTGAGCTAAAAATGACAGTTACAATAATTATATTTTAAATAATATATTAAATCATGAGAAGTTATTTATTGAGAAGTTATTCATAAGAAGATATTTATTGATTAGTTGTTTTTAGTGTGGAAGTTATTTTTTTGGTATCACACTTTGCTTGTGTGACACAAGTGTGACACCAAAAACTCCAAAGCCATATATATATAGATATATAAGATGATTACTATACTTACATTAACATTGAAGAATTCTTGGTCGCCATTTTCTGCCTCCGCGCCTTGCCGTATTCTGTGAATGCTAACATATTTGACCAAAGAGAGAGATAGAGAGCCCACACTTCACAGGTTGCTTATCTACTTTTGAATTTCCTATTTTGCCCTCCTAATGATTATGTTGAATGAACTAGACCATGACCATGCATGGAGATCTTCTTTGAAAGAGACCCATTCTTGTCTTTTTCTCTCTTAATATTTAATTTAATATATGCATGCATGCATGCATGCATGTTTTGCTATATATCTCCCGACTTATTCCGCCTTATTGACATGGAAATATTTAAATTTTGATAAATAAATAAATAGTGTTTAATTAGTTAAAAATTAGGATTTGATTTAATTATAATTCAAAATTATTTAATTTATTAGTTTATATATATATATATATATATATATATATATATATATATATATATGACAAATACCCTAATACGTTTTTTAAGATTTTCTTTGATTGTGTAAGAGAGATCTTATTGTTTTCAAATTGGTATATGGTTAGGAAGAATAATTTTATAAATTCTCTCATTAGTTGAAATGAATCTTTAATTGATACACTAAAGATACCAGTGAGCAAAATCCTTAATTTATTTAGTCTTCATGTAAATGTATTGAATATTGATAATTAACTAGTGTTGAACCCGTGCGTTGCACGGGATTAGATAAGAAAATTTTCTCTAATGAATTTATAATACTTTAAAGAATAAATGTAACTTGATTAATGATTTTGAATACTTGATTGTAGAGATAGGTATATAAATTTGCTGTAAAAGACAAATAGAACACATACACTTGGATAATAAATTTTTGTTTGAAATTATTGTATATTTGTTATACCGTGACTAATAATTTAAACTTAATAGTATTTGGACAGATAAATGAATAAAATAGATAGGTTTGATAACTAACATCATAACTAATATTCAAATCCTACTTGACATTTTGAAACACTTCTTTGTATACAACGTTAGAAGTTTTGATTGATATTTCGCCTTCATCATTACACTAAAGAATCTTCAATCCGGCTCTTGCTCGAACTCGTGAGATAGCCACATATAGTTGACCATGCGTAAACACTGAACGTGGTAGGCATAAACCTACATTAGATAAAGTTTTCCCCTGGCTCTTGTTGATAGTCATTGCAAATGATAAAACCACCGGGAATTGATGACGTTGGAATCTAAAAGGCAACCTATAGTCCGATGGTGTAATTCCCATACGTGCAATTATCACTCATTCACCGGAATGTTTACCCGAAAGAATCAAAGCTTCAATAACATGTTTACAAAGTCTTACTACGATCAATCGAGTACCATTGCATAAACCCATGGACTTATCAATGTTTCGCATTAACATAATAGGTGCACCAACCTTTAGCTTCAGCTGATGATATGGAAGTCCGGACCCAGATATTGTGTTGAGGAATTCTGTTGTGTAAACCTGTCCAACTTGAGAATGATTGTTTTGAATACAAATGCTATCAAAACTAAGGTATATGACCTCTTCACCTGGCAATAAAGATAGCATATAGTTGTTAATTGTTGCCACATCATCCAAAGTAGGAGCCAAAATTGCTCGATCGCGAATGTACTCCTGATTGTCAAAGTTGTTCAAAAATAATGGGTATGTGTTTTCAACTATTGCTTGAACAGGATCTTTGAAATTAGTGATCAAAATGTCATCAGGTATATTTATCTAACTTTCTTCATCATTTATTTCATCCTCAATATCACCATTGCCAATCTTCAATACCCAATCTGCAAAGTCACATATTACCTGGTTTTCATACGGTGAACTTCCGGTACCAAGCCGCATGTTTTTTGTTAATGTCAATATCTTGCAAGAGTCCAATACATAAGATGAATTGAGAGATGATAACACTATTTCTTGGCGAGAAACTCTTGGAATAACAGGCAATATTTGTCTGAAATCACCATCGAACACAATAACTTTAGAACCAAACGGTTTTTTATAACATTCCAGATTTTCATTGCCAATAATATCTCTAAGATATCTATCCAGTGCTTCAAAACAGAACCTATGTGTCATAGGTGTCTCATCCCAAATGATTAGCTTTGTATTTATCAACAAATTTGCTAGATCACTCCCCTGAATTATATTACACGTTGAATTCTCATTACAATCTAATGGGATCGCAAATCTTGAATGTGCAGTTCTGCCACCAGGTATAAGTTGTGACGCGATACCACTTGATGCAACTACAATTGAACATAATGAAAATGCAGTCAGCAATTTGTAAAACAAATGAGTAAAACCTTGAAAAAAAATTAGATACAATAGTCTCTTTTGACAACTGAGGTTTCATACCTGCTATAACTATCTCACCACGACTTCGTAGTGCAGAAGTCAGAGTGTTCCAAACAAAAGTCTTCCCAGAACCTCTGAAACCATTCACAAAAAACACACCACCTTGATCATGATCAACAGCATCTATAATAACATCAAAGATATTTCTTTGTTCATCTGTAAGAGATGCTAATAAAGTGGAGTATTGAATTTTCATAACATTCCTGTCATAATTTAATTCCTCCGACATAAGAATATTCTCCATGTTTTTCATCAAGGCATCATTCGGTAAAGGCATTGGGGGGTATTCTTTGAGACTGCGTCCATTAGATCTAAAGTATATTCTCAATTTCACAAAGAGCAATATCCTTAATCCGATCATTATCCAACTGTAGATCTATATATGAACAAAAAACAATGAATGTATATGGTTGAACATGTCTTAAAGTAGTCATGAAAATAAAAAAAGATGTAGTAATATTTATGTGTAAAACAAATTATAAACATAAAGGACACTTACTTATAATTTTTATTTATATACACAATATATACACATATGCAATAATATAATAATGATATAATAAGAAACAAAGAAATTTTCCTAATATTAAACAACTGTGTGAAATTACTTCTCAATACACGAATTCAAAAGTAAGAAGGAGAATTCAAGTTTAAAAAAAATAGTCAAATGAATCAAAACATATATTTGCAATTTAATATAAATTTTGAACCATAGCATAATATCACCATAAAATTAAGAAATTTATGTCTATAACAAATAAAATGCTTAAACATGTTTACCTGGGTTACATGTGCGGTGCCTTTCCTTAATTATAATATCATTTGATAGATACTCCCATGTCTTTTCCCAGACGTATTCAGGACGAGCAATTGTATTGTGTATAGGCAAGGTTGAGAATAGTTTCCTTAAATACACACCTAACGACCAATTGCTAGCTTCAGTTATACCATCAACATATTCCTTATCATCATCCAGTAGGCCCATAGCATAACATGCATCTTTAAAAGTTGGATGCAAAACACCATTCACAGTTTTAATGTCTTCATATGTTGTTGGACCTTTGACAAAAGTTAACAGCAAACGGAGATAATGAAGTTCACCAAGACCAGGTGGCACATAATATAGACGACCAATTACATGTCCAGCTTTTCTTAAGGCCCATTGACGGGAATCATGTTTGAATACAAACTTGGTTGGAAATTGAGAATAAGTCAAATTTCTTGCAATAGGATATTGTTTGTTTCCTTCAAACCACGCAATGAACTTAGACTGTTTCATTGTAGCATTGGCAACAACATCATCAATATTATCATCATCCTGAAAAATAATACCTTGCTGATTTGGAAGATGAAAAGAAAGACGATCAACAGCAGGTTCCCTAAAATTTATGTCAAACCCAAATATTCGCCAAGCTGCTTCGCACGGTGATATGTAGCGACAATCATAGTAATGTTTGATCTCATCTTTATTGTCAGTGCTCTTTGTATCCACACCGTCACTGATTTTGGCAGTAACCATATCATGACCTTTACTTACATATTTGAACAAATATTTAATGGATCGAGATTGATTGCAGAACTCAACGTTAATATGTGCTTGGTAGCGCAACAACAAAGTAGGATTATAGGGAACAACAAACCTATTGTCAAGTTCAACCCCGTTCTTAACAACAACATTACCAGTATTTCTGCGTCGGTATTTACAATAACCATCCTCATCAAATGATGTCTTATCAGTAAACTTTTTTGGAAAATGTTTCGAACACTTACCATTAACCATGCATGGTGAAGATTTTCTTGATGCACCACAAGGACCATGAATCATAAGATTCTTTACAGCCTCATACAACTCTGGATGGGCATCACGATTTGGTATCTCAGTAAAAATAACATAATCAATATGTTTAGCGGAAGTAAACTTGTCTTCGGGTGATAGCCATAACAGGATATGTGCATGTGGAAGTCCTCGCTTTTGAAACTCGATCGTATATATGTCTACAAAATAATATAAGAAATATTAGTGAGTAAATACTGAAGATCATTTAAGTGTAACGATAGTGTTATTTAGTAATAAGAAACTTAGATTACCTGCTCTGCAGTTGCCAAATAGCATGTCTTTTGTAATATCACGTATCAACTTGTTCAGCTTTATCTTAAATATAAGTGACACTAAGTCAGGTCTGTCTTCAGGCTTACAGTCTAACTGATTGAAGAGCCTTTCTAATTCAGGCCACTTAGGATTGCATGTGAAAGTTATAAACAAATCAGGAAAACCTGTTGATGTGCATATGGTCATCGCATCTTGGAAGTTCTCACGGTTGTATCTTTCTCCTCCAGTGAATGATGAGGGAAGGATAATTCTTTTACCAACAGATGTCGAAGAAACATGACCTCTAGAAAGTGCCTCAGATAAAGTCACATAGTTTTCAGATCGAAGCCTCTTCTGATGAAACCTTACATATGCAGTACGCTGTCCTTCAACACTTGTAAAGGCATCCACTATAAATTGTTGAGTCAACTTACCAGCCTTCAATACCATGTTGTCTTCATGATTTCGATCCTGTAGTTTGTAGGCAGAGCATTGTCTCAATGTAAGATGTCGCTGCTTACGATCTTCTGACATATAACTATCTCTGTACAATGTATCTTCACGATATCCATCCTCCCCATAAGGAAACAACAAAGGATATTGCATTGGTAGGTAGAGTGGATGAGTTTCATCAATACGCTGCAACTCTCCAGATTTATTTTCAACTATGATATCCCGCTCCCCAATGGAGATGTCAAAATTTCCAACTATTAATGCAACTTCGGAAGCAGTAGGTAGGTTGTATGTCCTGGCATCTGAATTGCGTTTTCGAATAAGTTTAAGTCTGAGGTCATTAGAATTTGATGATTTCATACGCTCCTTAACCATCCTATACTGCATAACCAAAGGATTGTAAGTATCCAACATTTCTAATATTTGAAGAACCAAAGATGCATCAAACGAGACTTCTTCCCTCCAAGTACTGAAAAATAAAATTGTAAAACAGTAATAGAATTGAACGTAATTCAATTAAATAGTATGACATAAATGATTACCTCATATTCTTCACATGATTAGACACTTCATTCTCTGTATTATATATATACAGTTGGGCAAACTTAGGCTTCTCATTGGAAGACGGCAGTAAACTGCCTAGCAAATGAATGTTTTGATCATGTAATCTAAAAACATAGGGTCCTTTTCCTTTGTTTACTAAATGATCAATTTTACCACCCATTGAAGTAAAGGCAAACATGTTATTGTAATTTCTAATCTCCTTCATGAAGTGTGCACTCCTTAAGTCTCTCTTTGTGATTAATTTCTCCAATAGTTTGGGTGGATCTTTAGCAAGGGGAAGAGAAATTTTTCCTTGCATGCAACACAAAGAGAATTTTGGCTTCCTAACAGTTCTAGCCCGGTTAAGACGTTCTTCGTACCATAACAAAGCACTGCAGAATTTGCACTCATGTGTAGGCAGTCCAATATCTCAATACTCTTCAAGTTTACAAAAAGAAATCACATATGATGATGAGTAGAACAAAATATTAACAAACTCCATTAAGTGAAGTGAAATAATAATAATATTAATGAATAGTGCTTAGGATTTTACCTTCATTTATCATAGCAGCGCTAAGTGTATCCGTAACTACGTTAGCTTGCATCTCTTGCGAATCAATAGCAAGAAAGGGAGTCATACTGTCTGTTCCATAATAAAAGTTGCAAGGAAGATGAAAATTAATTTTACAACCTTAAGAATCAATATATTTAAGTGTTTGTAAGTCTTAAATTACTAACTGTTACAAAATTATGAAATTGAATACCATTTGTCGAGAATAAAGTAGTAAGAGCCACACGACCTACATAAACAATTACGTTAAACTAACGTAAGTATATCAAGTAAGATCTACTTCACTGTCAAAATTGATAAAAAAAATCTCCAATAATTTAAAACTGATAGAGTTAGGCAGGACAAAATTACCATGAAATCGAGCAAGTGGCTCACTTATAGCACTTCTTTGTTTCTTGTTTGACAAAGCTTTGTTATAACTCTACTGACCTTCTTCAATGTTAATGTAAATAAGTAAGTTGGATACTTTATGTTCAAGACGATGAGAAATTAGTTTCATTACTGCTCGTGTTATTACAAAAAAAATTCAATATAGTATATTTCTTTCATCACTATGAATTAAAAAATTGTAAAGCTGCTGTTCATGTAATCCTTACTGGTTGATTGAGAGCTTCTGCTCAATTGTGTCAAGATATTCTCCTTTGCTATATTGTAGAAAAATATAGTTATTCAAACATTTCAAATGATTAAACACATATATAAGTGAAGGAACATATATCTTGATATGGCACAAAGTACCATTATTGTCACGAAAGGTTGGTTGGGATCGTTTCATTGACATCATCTCCATTCTCTTCTCCCTGTTAGCTGTAACAACCATGGGAATGGAAATGTATAAGGTGATTTCAAAAAAAAGTATAAACATGATGTAATACCCAAGAATATTTAATTAGCATAACTAGTCTAATTTAATGAATTCATTTAAAGTTGAAAGTGGGATAGAAGCACACACTATCCTACTACTTATTTTTTTAAAAATACAAATTATTTTATATCCTAATCATTCTACATATTTTTATTATTATTACTTTATTTATTACTATGTCAGTTTTTTATTTTTGGTGATATGTATATATAATAATTAATTATATATATATATATATGTGTGTGTGTGTGTGTGTGTGTGTGTAAAAGAAAGGGATAAAGAGATAAAAAGAAAAAAGAAGGGGAAAGCTATCGTGAACGAAAGAAACAGGGAAGAGAAACATGAGAGAGAGGGGGAGAGGCATCGTCGTTCGCACGGAGGAGCTCAAGGAGGAAGACAGCACGCGTGGAGGTGGCCGGACGTACGAGGAGGGAGTCGGAGCCGGAGTGCGACGCCGTCCGCCGGAGCTCGTCGCCGTCACAATGGCTGGAGGAGAGAGAGTGATGGGCTAGAGAGAGAAACCAAGAGGGAGAGAGTTTATCGCCAAAAATTCTCCGGAAAACGCCGTCTCTTCATCGGGGAAGGTGGCTGGGAGTCTCCTCTACTCCACATCGTCCTTCTAACCGGTTGAATCGAGGTGAGAAGTCCCGAAACTCTCAAACCCCAATTTTATCAATTTTAGGGATTTTTGGAAAACCCCCATTTGATTCAATCTGAGTATTCTGGGACCCAAATTGAAGTATTTGAATGTTATGAAGTTAGTTGGAAGCTTAGGAATCGGAACTAAATTGATGGAAGTTTATCCGGGTTGGGAAACTTGTAGAAAAATATGATTGGTAATGTTTAAGGGTGTTGTGGACTGATTTGGGGTGCATTGAGAGGTTGAATGGTAATTATATAATTGTTAAAATTATTGGAATGTACGAGGTATTAAAACCCGAGTAATCCCCGTCTCACCCGGAACCCAGTTCGGGGAAAGAGACAATTTTCCAATTGTACGCGTATCCGGATATGTGTATTCATGGGTAGGCAAAGTGTTGAAAGTTATTTCGGTAAATGGAAATTTTGGACAAGTAGAATTCATGATTCTCTTGAGCCATAAATTCAAGACTTGGGTAATGGGAATTTCATATGGACACATAGAGGTGGCATTGGGTAACCTTGCATTCCCAACTCAAGGCTTCCGAATAGTGTGGTTAAGCAAGGGTCGGACATGAATAGAAGCATGCTAGATGTTCCGAAAACTAGTTGGGGCATTGATAAATGCATATTTTAATAGAAATATTCTCCTTAATATTTATTTATTAGTCCTTGAAAAATTATAATTTTTGAAAATAAAATTTAATTTTTATGAACTTTTATTGCAGAGAGTATTCTCAATTTTTGGGCTAAAAGTAATTTGATAGACCAATTCATGAAAGCTCATAGGAAGTTCTTCGAAGTTCGTGGAAAAATTAAATAAAGAAAATGTGAAACTATTACAGACAAAAGGCGGTGGCTCAATTGGTTATACATGGATTTTTCTAAGAGTATGCATGTGTTCGATTCCATCTGGAACACCTTTTTGACAAAAAGAAGCAAATTTTGAATTTGCTACATGACACGGCTGACTAAGAAAATAAAGGCGGCACTTTGAAGATAAGGACAACTGGCAGCTCGTCTGGTCAAAAGATCTGACATGAAGGTTCTGGAGCCCGTGTTCGAGACCGTTTCTACGCGTTTTCATCATTTTTTCAACCGTAATTATTGACTTCAGCGTCTGACTATCAAAATTAAAGATAGCGCTTATGTCAAATCTGGAAGCTAGACGAAGTGGCTAGAAGCTGCGCGTGCAAATCTGAAGCTTCGTACTCGATTCCCAGCAACGCCACGCGTCTCCTCATTTTTATTAAAAAGCATCTTAGCCTCCAATTTTGACTCTAATTTTGCTGACTAGTGGATATTGGATGGCAATCATGATAGTTGTTCCTTTCTAGCTCAAGTGGCAACTCTACATGCATCTAGAATTGAAGGGCCCTAGTTCAAGCCTTGCTACTTACTTTTTTTTAATTATTATTATTTTTTTACATAGCCATTAAGCAAGCACATATGAGAGCAATTTTTCCTATAAATAGGAGTAGGATAGAAGGGTCCAAGCATCCATCCATTTTTCTCACCCACTTCTCACTTCCATTTTCTTCTTCCAAATTCTCTCTTTAATTTCTCTCACAAAAATTATCAAGACCAAAATTCTCAAAGGAGAGATGGTGGAGGTCAAGAGTTTGGTAATTATGTATTTTGCCATGGAGAACTAATTTTTTCTACTTAGGTTTTTTGATGAAGCCCTAGCTATGTACTTTTATATTTGATATTAATTACGGATATGCACCTTTATTTTATGGATTACATGACTAAGAATTTTTCTTTAATATTTATTGTGCTCTTATTGTCTTATTTGATTTTAATTTCTATTCAATATTTCTTGTAGTAATATTCATGGATTTTAAAATCAAAACTTTTACCCACTTTAATTCTTGTAGTCTTAAATGTGGAGGTCATGTAATGGTAATCATAGAATTGTAACAACATTTGAATATTCTATGCTAAACCTAGATGGGTTATGTCATACTTGAATAGCCCATGCTAAAATTAGCCCATACTTTTTTTTAATTATTATTATTTTTTTACATAGCCATGAAGCAAGCACATATGAGAGCAATTTTTCCTATAAATAGGAGTAGGATAGAAGGGTCCAAGCATCCATCCATTTTTCTCACCCACTTCTCACTTCCATTTTCTTCTTCCAAATTCTCTCTTTAATTTCTCTCACAAAAATTATCAAGACCAAAATTCTCAAAGGAGAGATGGTGGAGATCAAGAGTTTGGTAATTATGTATTTTGCCATGGAGAACTAATTTTTTCTACATAGGTTTTTTGATGAAGCCCTAGCTATGTACTTTTATATTTGATATTAATTAAGGATATGCACCTTTATTTTATGGATTACATGACTAAGAATTTTTCTTTAATATTTATTGTGCTCTTATTGTCTTATTTGATTTTAATTTCTATTCAATATTTCTTGTAGTAATATTCATGGATTTTAAAATCAAAACTTTTACCCACTTTAATTCTTGTAGTCTTAAATGTGGAGGTCATGTAATGGTAATCATAGAATTGTAACAACATTTGAATATTCTATGCTAAACCTAGATGGGTTATGTCATACTTGAATAGCCCATGCTAAAATTAGCCCATACTTTTTTTTAATTATTATTATTTTTTTACATAGCCATGAAGCAAGCACATATGAGAGCAATTTTTCCTATAAATAGGAGTAGGATAGAAGGGTCCAAGCATCCATCCATTTTTCTCACCCACTTCTCACTTCCATTTTCTTCTTCCAAATTCTCTCTTTAATTTCTCTCACAAAAATTATCAAGACCAAAATTCTCAAAGGAGAGATGGTGGAGATCAAGAGTTTGGTAATTATGTATTTTGCCATGGAGAACTAATTTTTTCTACTTAGGTTTTTTGATGAAGCCCTAGCTATGTACTTTTATATTTGATATTAATTAAGGATATGCACCTTTATTTTATGGATTACATGACTAAGAATTTTTCTTTAATATTTATTATGCTCTTATTGTCTTATTTGATTTTAATTTCTATTCAATATTTCTTGTAGTAATATTCATGGATTTTAAAATCAAAACTTTTACCCACTTTAATTCTTGTAGTCTTAAATGTGGAGGTCATGTAATGGTAATCATAGAATTGTAACAACATTTGAATATTCTATGCTAAACCTAGATGGGTTATGTCATACTTGAATAGCCCATGCTAAAATTAGATAGAGTATGTCAAAAACTTTGTTCCAATATCATTCTAAGTGATTCAAAGCTTGTAGCCTAGAACACTGCATGAAATAAAAGGTAGTCCTTAATTAAAATATCGGATATTTAATTATAAAGCTAGTGGTGGATTCAAAGTCCTAAGTTATTCAACTTGATTCTATCAACTTTCAATATTCTACTTTCTATTTTTCACTCTTGTTAAACTTTTTTTTTCTTTACTTCCAATTCCAAAAACCCCTTTCTTTTAAATTTAAAATTGTGAAAACGTTAAATTCTAGTAATCCAACTGATCCCTGTGGGTTCAACACCCTTATATTCGTACGTATTACAACTGACCTTGTATACTTGCAATTAGAGGGGGATTTTATTACTTGAAAATCTGTCCATCAAGTTTTTGGCGCCGTTGCCGGGGATCGGTGTATTGGTTACTATAATTTTTCTCTTTTCATTATTTTAAATTTTTAGTTTAACTTTATTTTTATTTTTATATATTTTTGTTGGTATTCTTGTCTACTAACTTTGTCTTGAAGGTTGGAGTTGTCTACATAAACATATTCGGTGAAGAATAGCCACATCAATTTGATATTTACTGTCCAGGTGTGCTCAACCCAATCTTTAAATTTAATACTTTTGTTTTATTTTTGTTGTTTTTGTTTCTTGCATGCTTGGCCGTAGGTCACTTTCTTTTGATTTGAAATCATACGATCCTGAAATTGAACGAACACTTAGATTATTACGAGCTCATAAACAAGAAGAAATGGCAGGAGACCCACTTAGGCCACTTAAGGAGTATTTTACACCTAGTAAATATGACTCCCCTAGTAGCACCCGCTTATTTTAAATTGGAGCTAATCAGTTTGAAATTAAGCCTAGTATTATTCAAATGTTACCATCTTTTTATGGGCTTAGTTCTGAAAATCCTTACAAGCATATTGATGAATTTCTAGAAGTATGTTCTACTTTTAAGTTGCCTAATGTTTCTGAGGATGCTATAAGATTGCGTTTGTTCCCTTTTTCTCTAAAAGATAAGGCAAAACACTGGTTAACAACTCGTGATAATATTGCTACATGGGATCAAATGTCAAAAGAATTTTTAAAGAAATATTTTCCTGCCGGTAAATTGACAAAATTAAGACAGGAAATCACTAATTTTTCTCAGTTAGATAATGAACTATTTCATGAGACTTGGGAAAGATTTCGAGATTTGCTACGTAGTTGTCCTCACCATGAAGTTCCTAAATGGCAATTAGTCAATAGTTTTTATTCTGGCTTAAGTGAACGTAATCAACAAATGATAGATTCTTCATGCGGCGGAATTTTTCTAGATAAAAATCCAGATGAAGCGTGGGATCTGTTTGAACATTTAAGTGAGAATTCTCAACAACGTGCCACGTCATCATGTATTGGAACTTCTAGAGAAGTAGCGAATAAAGGAGGAATTTATGAAGTCTCTAATAATCATGATTTATCAAATCAAGTGGCTTCATTGTCTAAGAAATTTGACCAATTAATGAACAAATTGCCTGTGAATTTTTCTAATTCTCAAGATGTTTGTGTCATTTGTGCTAGCCCTAAGCATTGTGCAACTGATTGTCCAAGTGCTTCAAGTTATCCTGAATATATGGAAGAACATGTTAATGCTACACAAGGGTTTAAACAAGATAATCCTTACTCAAACACATACAATCCAGGATGGAGAAATCATCCTAATTTCTCTTGGAGACAACAAAATTCTGATCCACAAAGGCAACAAGTAAACCCAAATGGCTTGGTAAATCCTTCTACTTATCAGTCCCCAAGGTATGGTCAACCTTCCCCCCAATCTTTTCAATCTTCAGGTATTGATCATAATTTTCAAAATCAAGTTTTGTCTGCTCTTAAGAATCTAGATCCTATGAGACAATTGTTAGATTCACATACTCAATCTATAGCAAAGCTAGAAACTCAAGTAGGACAACTAGCCAATACCATTGCTAGAAGAGATGAGGGTAAGCTTCCGAGTTTTCCAATGGAAAATCCTAGAGGTCAAACTTATCAGGAAGAAACCAAAGCAGTTACAACTCTTAGGAGTGGTAAAATAATTGATAACAAGGTAGGTTTAGACAATGAGGAAGCAAATAAAGAAGAAAAAGAAAAAGAATGCTTAAGGGAAAAGAGTCAATCTGATAAGATGAAAAATATAATTCCTCAAGTTGTTGATGAGTCAATTCCATATGAACCAAAAGTACCTTTTCCAGAAGCTCTTAAATCACCATCACCTAATGGAAAGGATAAAAAGATGGAAGACATTTTAGAGACATTTAAGCAAGTAAAAATCAATATTCCTCTTTTAGAAGCTATAAAGCAAGTTCCTGCCTATGCAAAATTCCTTAAGGACATGTGTACATTTAAAAGAAAATCTAAAAATCATGTGTCTAAAAAGGTTTTTCTTAATGAACAAGTGAGCTCAGTTTTGCAATATAACACTCCACCTAAGCTTAAAGATCCTGGTGTTCCTACTATCACATGTTTTATTGGAGATAAAAGAATTGATAGGGCACTCTTAGATTTAGGTTCTAGTGTTAATTTAATTCCATATTCTGTGTATGAAGAACTAGGCCTAGGAGAGTTGCAACCTACAAATATGACCTTACAACTTGCCGATAGGTCAATTAAGGTGCCTAGAGGAAGAATTGATGATGTCTTAGTTCAAGTGGATAAAGGTTACTTTCCTGTTGATTTCGTGGTATTAGACATGGATTCTACTAATCATATTAGAAACCAAACTCCAGTTATTCTAGTTCGTCCTTTCTTAGCAACAGCTAATGCTACAATTAATTGTAGGACCGGAGTAATGGATGTTTCAGTGCTAAATATGAGGGTTAAACTCAATGTTTTTAAAGCTTCACCCCAACCCTCTATATATGATGATTCTGATTGTTTTAAAGTTGATATAATTGATGAAATCATTCAAGAAGCACTTCCTACAATTTTAAGTAAAGACCCCTTAGAAACCACACTGACATATAGTGAATGGGAAAATATTGATGTTGAAAGGGAGTTAAGAGAATCCATGTTAGACTTAAATTCTCTTGAAACCTCATCATGGGTAGCTAAGCATGAGAAATTTCCCCCTTTAGCTAAGTCGCCACCTGTTCCATCTATAATATCGCCTCCGAAGCTTGAATTAAAGCCTCTACCTTCTACATTAAAATATGTGTTTCTTGGTGATAATGAAACCTTGCCTGTTATTATTTCATCTCAATTAACTGGTGAACAAGAAAATGAACTAGTCAAGGTTTTGTCTAAACATAAAGAGGCTATAGGGTGGTCTGTGTTTGATTTAAAAGGAATAGATCCTTCAGTATGCATGCATAAAATTTATCTAGAGGATAATGCCAAACCTTCTAGGGAATCACAACGTAGGCTAAACCCACATATGATGGAAGTTGTAAAAAAGGAAATAGTGAAATTATTAGATGCTGGAGTCATATATCCTATTTCTGATAGTCAATGGGTTAGTCCTATCCAAGTTGTCCCTAAGAAATCTGGAATCACAGTAGTCCAAAATAAAGAGGGAGAATTAGTACCTACTAGGGAAACTACGGGCTGGCGTGTTTGTATAGACTATAGAAAGCTAAATTCCATGACTAGGAAAGATCATTTTCCTTTACCATTCATTGATCAAATCTTAGAAAAGTTAGCTGGTCAAAGATATTATTGCTTTCTAGATGGATATTCTGGTTACATACAAGTGCCTGTGTACCCTGAGCATCAAGAGAAAACTACTTTCACTTGTTCTTTGGGTACTTTTGCCTATCGTAGAATGTCTTTTGGGTTATGTAACGCACCTGCTACCTTTCAAAGATGTATGATTTCTATATTCTCTGATATGGTTGGGAACTTTCTAGAAGTGTTCATGGATGATTTTTCAATATTTGGTCCAACTTTTGAAGAATGTTTGCATAACTTGTCAAAAGTGCTAAAAAGATGTGAAGAAACCAATTTGGTTTTAAGTTGGGAGAAAAGTCATTTTATGGTTCAAGATGGCATAGTACTAGGTCATAAGGTGTCTAAAAAGGGAATTGAGGTAGACAAAGCTAAAGTTGACCGTATTAACAATCTTCCACCACCTGCATCTGTTAAGCAAATAAGATCTTTTCTTGGTCATGTAGGTTTCTATAGAAGATTTATTAAAGACTTCAGCAAAATTGCTAGACCCTTGACTAATCTTCTTGGAAAAGATGTCCCTTTTAATTTTGATGAGTCATGTCTAGAAGCCTTTGAAAAGCTTCGATCTCTTCTTGTTTCAGCACCTATAGTGCAACCTCCAGATTTTTCTATGCCTTTTGAGATTATGTGTGATGCTTCTGATTATGCTGTTGGTGCAGTTCTAGGTCAAAGAGTGAATAAAATGCCACATGTGATTTACTATGCTAGTAAAACACTTACTGATGCTCAAAAGAATTATACTACTACTGAAAAAGAATTACTAGCTGTTGTATTTGCTCTTGATAAATTTCGTCCTTATCTGCTACAATCTAAGGTTATTGTCTTCACTGATCACTCTGCTTTGAAATATCTATTATCTAAAAAGGAGACAAAACCTAGGTTAATTAGATGGGTTTTATTGTTGCAAGAATTTGATATTGAAATTAAAGATAAGAAGGGTTGTGAGAATCTTGTAACTGATCATTTGTCTAGGATTCACATTGAAAATAAAGATGACCTAATCATACAAGATACCTTTCCAGATGAACAACTATTCTTGGTAACTAAATCGAAATTACCTTGGTTCGCAAACATTGTTAATTACCTTGCCATAGGTAAAATTCCTTCGCATTGGTCAAAGCAAGATAAGGATAGATTCTTCTCTCAAGTAAAACATTACTATTGGGAGGACCCTTACCTATTTAAGCATTGCTCAGATCAAATCATTCGTAGGTGTGTCCCTGAATATGAATATGATAGTATTTTATCAATGTGCCACTCATCTGCTTGTGGTGGACATTTTGGAGGTCCCAGAACTGCTGCTAAGGTTCTACAATGTGGCTTTTATTGGCCAACTTTATTCAAAGATGCCCACCAATTTTGTCTTGCTTGTGAAAAATGTCAACGCACTGGTTCATTATCTAGGCGAGACATGATGCCTTTACAACCCATTTTAATTGTAGAAATTTTTGATGTATGGGGCATTGATTTTATGGGTCCTTTCCCACCTTCATTTGGCTTCGTATATATCTTGGTTGCTGTAGATTATGTCTCAAAATGGATAGAAGCTATAGCCACAAAAACTAATGATCATAAGGTGGTAATGCAATTTGTGAAAGATAATATTTTTAGTCGATTTGGTACTCCTAGAGCTTTGATTAGTGATGGAGGTAGTCACTTTTGTAATCGTTCGTTGGAAACACTTCTTAGGAAGTATTCTGTTACACATAAAGTAGCTACCCCATACCATCCACAAACAAGTGGTCAAGTAGAGTTATCAAATCGTGAGATTAAGTCCATCATAGAAAAGACAGTTCGTCCTGATAGAAAAGATTGGTCATTAAGACTGAATGATGCTTTATGGGCTTATCGTACTGCATATAAAACCCCTATAGGAATGTCTCCATTAAGAATAGTTTATGGGAAAGCATGTCATTTACCAGTAGAATTAGAACATCGAGCATTTTGGGCAATAAAAGCTTTGAATTCTGATATGAAACACGCTGGCTCTCATAGGAAATTACAGTTAAATGAATTAGATGAGATGCGTAATGAAGCTTATGAAAATTCTAAGATTTACAAGGCCAAAACCAAAGCTTTCCATGACAAAATGATTTCTCGTAAAACTTTTGATCTTGATCAAAAGGTTTGGCTTTTCAATTCAAAATTGAAATTATTCCCTGGTAAGCTTAGATCAAGATGGGATGGTCCTTATATTGTTCAACAAGTTTATCCATCAGGAGCTATTCAAATAAAGGATCCTAAGGATGGTAGGATATTAACTGTTAATGGTCATCGTTTAAAACCAGTGATTTCAAATGCTGAAGTGGGAGTTGATTTAGAATCTACTAATTTAGTAGATCCTCTATATTCTGATTAACTGAAATGTTATTTATGAGTCTGGCTGAAGACTTTAAACTTAGCGCTGACTAGGAGGCAACCTAGGCTTTTGATATATTTATAATACGTTTGCTACTTAATTGTCTTGGCTAGTGGTTTAAACACTTTTTTCAGAATTCAGAAAGAACATGGTACATGGTGAGAACTTTGATCTTTGGACTTCAAGAAAATCTTTCCTACAACTCTCCAGGTTGTATTGTTCCATTCTCCTCTGATTTTGTGATAATTTCTAACCCCGATTATTGATGATAGTGCAAAAACTAAGTGTGGGGGTAAAAAAATTTGAATGCAAGTTGGATGATTAAGTCTTTCACTATTATAACCATTATATAAGTTTAAATTGAATCAGCACTTTTTCCATTGTCAACATCACTAGTTTTATATATTAAAAAAAAAGAGAGATATGTGTGTTTAATTTTATTATTTTGCAATTGTTAAAGATATTTATTAGTTCTTCCACTAAGATAATTCTGACTTTTATCAACTAAGTCATGATTTGAGAAGTTGTGTCATGATGACTACATAGATCAAATTACCCTTGTCAGGTTTGAGCTATAATGTTGATTTACTTTTAATCAACTCTTTCATTTCTTGTGAGAATTGTTCAATCATGTTTGTAATACTCTAGAACTTGCTTATTGTCCCTTTTGAAACTACCTTTGACACTATGCTTGCATAAAAGTGATAAAGGCACTTAGGATGTTAAATTTTAAATACCACAGAGCCAAATGAGCCCACCCTGTATACAAATTTCTCTAGTGAGCCAATCTTGAGCCTTTTAGCCTATTTTGTTGTTTTAACCACATTACAAGCCTTGTTTTCCCAGAAAGACCATATGAAATACCTTTGATCATATTTCATAGTGTATGGATACTTTTGTTAATGTGGGAATGTGTTATAAAGATGAAAAAAAAAGAAAAAGAAAAGAAGAAGAAGAAGAAGAATGGTCTGATTTGAAAAATACAATGAAATGAAAGAAGAAATGAAGACGTGAAGAAAGAAAAAAAATGAGAAAGAATGGGAAAATTCCTTTATTGTAAAAGTTTAAATGTAATTCTTATCTCATTACAATAGATTTTGACTACAAAGAAGTGTTGAGAAGTGCAAAAGGAGTTGAGTTGATATGTAAGAGAAAAGGATTTATGCTCTATTAAATTCTTGGTCATTAGCACCACTATCCTAAACAGTCCTTACCTATTCCTTGGCCAACATTACAATCAAATGCAAAGTCCTTTTGATTAATGATTGTTATAGTTGTTTTTAGTGGAGATAGGAAGAATTTGCAAGCCTATGGTAGTGTTATTACATTGATTGAACTCGAGTGATACATTGGTAAACTTTAAACACTTGAGAGTTGAGTTAAACACATGCCCTTAGTGAGGATCTATGTAGCTATCATGTTAACTTCTTGGTTACAAAGATATCTTTGAACGGTTGACTAATAAGGTTTCAATAATTGCATTGTTATAAAAAAAAAATATTTATGGTTGGTGATGTTGACTATGAGGAAAAGACTTTTTAATCTATATATATGGTTATAACCTTTGAGTAACTAAACTCTCTGATTTACTTGATTTAGTTATTCTCCTTTGCTCGAGGACTAGCAAAGCTTAAGTGTGGGGGTGTGATAAATGCATATTTTAATAGAAATATTCCCCTTAATATTTATTTATTAGTCCTTGAAAAATTATAATTTTTGAAAATAAAATTTAATTTTTGTGAACTTTTATTGCAGAGAGTATTCTCAATTTTTGGGCTAAAAGTAATTTGATAGACCAATTCATGAAAGCTCATAGGAAGTTCTTGGAAGTTCGCGAAAAAATTAAATAAAGAAAATGTAAAACTATTGCAGACAAAAGGCGGTGGCTCAATTGGTTATACATGGATTTTGCTAAGAGTATGCATGTGTTCGATTCCATCTGGACACCTTTTTGACAAAAAGAAGCAAATTTTGAATTTGCTACATGACACGGCTGACTAAGGAAATAAAGGCGGCACTTTGAAGATAAGTACAAATGGCAGCTTGTCTGGTCAAAAGATCTGATATGAAGGTTCTGGAGCCCGTGTTCGAGACCGCCTCTACGCGTGTTCATCATTTTTTCAGCCGTAATTATTGACTTCAGCGTCTGACTATCCAAATTAAAGATAGCGCTTATGTCAAATCTGGAAGCTAGACGAAGTGGCTAGAAGCTGCGCGTGCAAATCTGAAGCTCCGTACTCGATTCCCAGCAACGCCACGCCTCTCCTCATTTTTATTAAAAAGCATCTTAGCCTCCAATTTTGACTCTAATTTTGCTGACTAGTGGATATTGGATGGCAATCATGATAGTTGTTCCTTTCTAGCTCAAGTGGCAACTCTACATGCATCTAGACTTGAAGGACCCTAGTTCAAGCTTTGCTACTTACTTTTTTTTAATTATTATTATTATTTTTACTTAGCCATGAAGCAAGCACATATGAGAGCAATTTTTCCTATAAATAGGAGTAGGATAGAAGGGTCCAAGCATCCATCCATTTTTCTCACCCACTTCTCACTTCCATTTTCTTCTTCCAAATTCTCTCTTTACTTTCTCTCACAAAAATTATCAAGACCAAAATTCTCAAAGGAGAGATGGTGGAGATCAAGAGTTTGGTAATTATGTATTTTGCCATGGAGAACTAATTTTTTCTACTTAGGATTTTTGATGAAGCCCTAGCTATGTACTTTTATATTTGATATTAATTAAGGATATGCACCTTTATTTTATGGATTACATGACTAAGAATTTTTCTTTAATATTTATTGTGCTCTTATTGTCTTATTTGATTTTAATTTCTATTCAATATTTCTTGTAGTAATATTCATGGATTTTAAAATCAAAACTTTTACCCACTTTAATTCTTGTAGTCTTAAATGTGGAGGTCATGTAATGGTAATCATAGAATTGTAGCAACATTTGAATATTCTATGCTAAACCTAGATGGGTTATGTCATACTTGAATAGCCCATGCTAAAATTAGATAGAGTATGTCAAAAACTTTGTTCCAATATCATTCTAAGTGATTCAAAGCTTGTAGCCTAGAACACTGCATGAAATAAAAGGTAGTCCTTAATTAAAATATCGGATATTTAATTATAAAGCTAGTGGTGCATTCAAAGTCCTAAGTTATTCAACTTGATTCTATCAACTTTCAATATTCTACTTTCTATTTTTCACTCTTGTTAAACTTTTTTTTTTCTTTACTTCCAATTCCAAAAACCCCTTTCTTTTAAATTTAAAATTGTGAAAACGTTAAATTCTAGTAATCCAACTGATCCCTGTGGGTTCGACACCCTTATATTCGTACGTATTACAACTGACCTTGTATACTTGCAAGTAGAGGGGATTTTATTACTTGAAATCTGTCCATTAGGCATTCCAAGCCAACAACTAGTCTATGGAATTAATTAGAGAGAACAAGAGCATTAGCGTTACATGTACACGATAGTGGCTAAATTTCAAGTTTCTAAATCTCTCAAGTTTATGTGTATAGGGCACCATATAGTGAGTGGACCTTCGGGCACACCGAGAGCCGATCCGAGGGGCCAACCAGGTGAGGGGCTTTCCCATCCTTGTCCTATAGGGTTGACTGCGGATATGGATATATGGTTTCCCTTCTTCCCTATTTGTAGGAATTATATATTAGATAACATGCTATTGTTGTTCCTAAATTACAATATATGTGAAAACGTGCTATGTGTGTGTATGTGAATTGTAAAAAAAGTGATGGTGGCTCAAGGAACCTCTATGGAAAGAAGGTCCTCGGGACCTATATATCGGGGGTAGGATCGAGTCAAATTTTAATTTGTCAGGGTCTTGTGGTACTAGAAACCAACCTCATTGCTTATTATCTGAAAAGTGTGGTTGTGTATGTAAATTCGTAAATAAAATGAACATAGGTGACTTTGTGTTAAACCGAGAGATTCCGAATTAGAAAACCACTTGGAAACTTAGATTTGCCTAAGAAGAAGCAAAATGACTAAGTAGTGGTCCATAGGGGTCATTTATGGATCAACGCGGGAACCGAGTATATCACGGATGGTCCGGGTAGATTGAGTCTGTTTGTCTTGAGTCAAACTCACAGAAATACAAAGTATACGAGTACACCACATTTTGGCTATTGCCTTGGGTAAACCGAGGTCAGATGAGTCGCCGGCTATACTCCAAGTGAAGTCTTGGGGTCAGGTTAGTGTTCCAAGTAAAGTGTTGGGGCCAGGGGTTCCTAGAATGATCAACTAGGTTCCTATATAACTCACGTGAGATATGCCTTCGGGCCAGATTCTCTCCTAACGGAGATATCCCTTCGGGCCAGTTTATGATTACGGTTAATTGAATATGGATGACCACATGGAATTATATGTTAAATCATGATATGATGCATGTATGAATTTGGACATATGTAAAACCATACTTTAAATTCTATGTTGTGAATATGATATATGCTATTTGCATGACCACTTAATATGTAAATTTAAACCCGTTATGTGCGTATGTGATTGTGATTGGCTCCTTTTTCCCAGTTGTAGTGGTACCCGCTACTACACCAGGGATGGGAGAGCCTCTCACTGAGTCCGTTTGACTCACCCCAATGTTAAATGTTATAGACACAGGTGGTATAGGCATCGGGAGCGCTTCCACTTCATCTCAGGGAAGCGGACAGATTTAGAGGCCGCACGCATTGTTCGCGTGGGTAGTATTGATATATGTATTTTGTCAGGATATATATGTATATAATTCTTTTGGTATAGCATTGTTTTGTACAGTTGGTATATATATATATATATATATATATATATGTATATGTGAGACTCTAGAATTGTCGGCTTCATACAGATTAAAGATTGGTCTTGTTGTTGGGAACATAGGCTATGATATGGTATATATCATGTGTATATATATATGTATATGACTTCCGCAGGTGAATAGGATAGATCACACGCATTGAGCATGTGATCAATATGTAAATTTATATGTATATGTGACTGAATACTTGATTGTATGAAAATACGGCTTCCGCATGTGAATAGGATAGGTCACATGCATTGAGGCGTGTGATCAATATGTAAATTATATGCAGGTGTGTGATTGAATATATATACTTGACTGTACACAGGATTTCTGCATGTTAATAGGATAGATCACCCGCCTTGAAGCGCGTGGTCAATATGTATATTATATGTATATGTGATTGATTGTGTGTATATGTATAAACTGAAGCGGCGTTGAGCGATCCGTGGATTTCCCGTTACTTAGGTCACCAGATATGGATGGCCATAAGTACTATATTGTTTATATTAGAAATGGGTAGATGTGCATATATAAAAATGTCAATAAGGAATTAGAGGCTTACAGGAGAGGAGAAATCCTACTTCCCGTGCCGGTCACGGACGTCCGATAGGGGGTCGTGACACATGAACATAATGAACATAATAATTAACTAAACATGGCAACCATCAGTGGAGTTCTCTGTATTGATGCTGAGAACTGAAGCGTGCAAGTAATTGTATTTGAGATATCTACAATCAAAATAAATCGTCATACGTAGAAAATATCCACCATTTTATGAATATTGTTGAAATGGGATATGTGACATATGTGAAATGAGGTTAATTTGTTGTTGAATTTGTATTTACTCACCAGAAAGTGGCATCGACTTGTATGTTGAATCTACATTTCACATATAATGTATATTAATTAAATAATTAAAATAATTGCGGCATAAACAACCATTTTTATTACAGTAGTTCTAAATTTGAACGAAATTCGTTGTTGATTTCAAAAGACTTGTTCCATTCGAAACAACAAAATTCACTAATATACCCATCTCATGGTATTTAACACATAATGATAGACTTAAATGTTTAACTCACCTCTAGACACAGATGGAGGAGAGTTGATAATTACGGATTTGTCTTTGGAGATTGAATCATAACTATTGGGAACTACGAAAATTAATAACAAAAAATTAGTCAATAATCATCCTACTTGATCATATATACTTGTAAACAACAAATTTGCATAAAGGATATGAATATAAGATACTATATTACCAACTTGTTTGCCGAAAATAAATGAAGAACCATTTTTCTCCTTCTCTTAAATAACAACCATAAATTAAAAAGATTACAAATGTCAGTATAACTAACAAAACATTATTATATATCTATATTAATCAAAGTAATACTTAATATTCTTTGGTACCATTGGGAATGTCTGAGGGGCACACATCACATCGAACTGAAAAATTGCCCATTAATCTGTTACTGTTCTCTACACAAAGTTTTTTGGGGCATAAATATATAAATAAAAATACAACTAAACATTTCCGTTTATCTTATCTTATAAAGAACCCCAGCGTATAATGGATGTACTAAAAACAATTTTATAAATAATTTATTTTGATGTATTACTAAATAAGAAGTGATAAGTTCTTTGATTTGGATACTGGTAAGACTAAAAGAAAAACTATTTCAATCTATTGAGCCCAAATATAAGCAATTACATTTAAAACATATCTTTTAAAATGGAAGAAGGTGTATTGATTATAGATGAACTTGCATATGAATGTGATGAATCGATCGGAGATCCCACTGAAAATTTTCATATTTTAAATTACAGTTATACTATATATGTTAAAAGAAAGAACTAAAATTAATTAATAATAGCTACAACATGACAACCTTCAGTACTCTCATGCAAGCAAATGATTTAATATGATTATACATATACACTAACAATATTTTACACTTATGACATTGACACATTCAAATCTGCAATGTATTATTTAATAAAGTACAGATTGTAAAATAATAAATTTATATATTTCTTAATATGAACGGACAGTTATATATGTGTGTATAGAGATGAGATATTATAACAGTCATACTATGAATACATCCATCATTGGATCGACAACGTCGTTGACATCGTTTGGACAGTATATCCATTCTTCTCTTCCTATTACCTAACATTTATAAAGTATTATTAAGGTTACATTAGCACAGAAATAAGATTTATCTGATAAATCAACAAATTAGCTTCAGAACCTTACAAAAGTTATAGAAATGCCAAAGAATAACACTGCGATAAAGTTATGTGATTTCTACAATTAGATTACTAACCTCTGGAAATATCACGATAGTTATAGAATATTGCTGGTGGACAGAATGTCCCGAAAGTACTTGGAGACTCCTGTATTGCTGCGAATAAATTTCCTATATTATCCACCTAAATTACTCTAAATAATGACTAACAGTTTTGTGCATATTAGAGAACATTAGTGTTATTAACTGAAACTTTAAGAAATGGAAGCCTATAAGGAAAAGATGGAACTTAAAGATAATAAACAATAAAATCACACTTGTTCGACTCATAAACTGTCCATTTGTGTGCTCTATGTCGAGGCGCAAAGAATGGTTTGATACTGGATGTATGACTGAAAAATTTGATGACAAAACATGAACCAAAAAAATGAAGAAAAACGTCTACAAACAACAGAAAAAATTAATCAACATAAATAACCTTCTTCAAAGATCATAGAAAAAATTAAGTGGCATGCCAATGTAGTGATGAATAATGATTTTGAAAAAGCAAAAATAAAGTTTTCTTCAGACGCAATGAACCAAGCAATTTGAAAACATAAAATTTAGAACACTGAACAAAATATTTTAAGACACTTCTGGACTACTTTTATACGGTATAGTTAACATTTAGGTAAGAAAGACAGATAAGACGATGGCATGAAAAAAACGGAAAGTGGGAGAAAATTTGATGGTAAGTTAACAAATAAGTTGTAATACCCGAGAACATTTTAACTAGCGTCATCAATTAAATTAAATTAATTAATTTAAAAGAGGAAAATGAGATGAAAAATACACACTAGCCTATCACTTATTTTGTGGTAAATCTAAATTTTTGTAAAATCCTAATACTTCTATATTTTTTTATTATTAAATCAGATTTCTTTTTTTGGTTTTTTTTAAGTGATATGTATATATATTAAGTTATTATGTATATATATATATATATGTAAAAAGGAAAAGAATAAATTAAAGAGTAAAGGAAAGAAAAAGGAAATCAGAATTTCTTTTTTAATATATATATATATATATATATATATATATATATCATATAAGTGAGGATTAGGAAAAGAAAAGAAAAGGAAACAGATAGTGAGGCGTGGGGGGGTCGACGCTCGAAGTAGAGAGACGCACGAGAGAGGGGCTGAGCGAACGGAGAAGAGGGAGGAGCTCACGGACGCACGGGCTGAGCACGGTGGTGGCCGGAGTCGCGTCCACCCAAGCCGTAGTCACCTTCGTTGTGCTAGAGAGAGAGAGAGTTCGGGCTAGAGAGAGAAACAAGAGGGAGAAAGCTTTCTCGCCGAAAAACGCCGTCTCTTCACCGGGGAAGGTAGCTGGGAGTCTCCTCTACTCCATATCGTCCTTCTAACCGGTTGAATCGAGGTGAGAAGTCCCGAAACTCTCAAACCCCAATTTTATCAATTCTAGGGATTTTTGGAAAGACCCCAATTGATTCAATCTGAGTATTCTGGGTCCTAAATTGAAGTATTTGCATGCTAGGAAGTGAGTTTGAAGCTTAGGAACCGAAACCAAATTGATGGAATTTATCCGGGTTGGAAAACGTGTAGGAAAATGTGGTTGTTAAGGTTTAAGGGTGTTGTGGAATGATTTGGGGAGCATTGAAAGGTTGAATGATAATTATATAATTGTTAAAAATTATTGGAATGTACGAGGGATTATATATGTGAAAACGTGCTATATGTGTGTTTGTGAATTGTAAAGGCGATGGTGGCTCGAGGAGCTTTATATGAAAAGAAGGTCCACGGGACCTATACGATATCGGGGGTAGGATCGAGTAAATATTATCTGAAGGGTGTGGTTTTGTATGTAAGTCCTTAAAGATAATAAACCTAGGTGACCTTGTTCTGAACCAAGAGTCCGAATTAGAAACCACTTGGAAATCTAGATTGCCTATGAAGAAGTAAAATAAATAAGTAGTGGTCCATAGGGGTCATTTATGGTTCAACGCGGGAACCGAGTCCGTCATGGATGGTCCGGGTAGATTGAGTCTCTCGTCTTGAGTCAAACTCATAGAGATACAAGTATTTGAGTACACCACATTGTGGCTATTGCCTTGGGTAAACCGAGGTCAGATGAGTCGCCGGCTATGCTCCAAGAGAAGTCTTGGGGTCAGACTATTGTTCCAAGTATAGTCTTAGGACCAGGGGGTTCCTATAATGATCAACTAGGTTCCCATATTGCTCACGTGAGATATTGCCTTCGGGCCAGATTCTCTCTTAACGGAGATATTGCCTTCGGGCCAGTTTATGAATACGGATGACCACATGGAATTATATGTTAAATCATGATATGACGTATGTATGAATTTAAACGTATGTAAAACCATGCTTTAAATTCTTTAGTGTGAATATGATATATGCTAATTGCCTGACCACTTAATATATGGAAACTCAAAACCTGTTATATGCGTATGTGTTTGTGATTAGCTCCTCTTCCCCAGTTGTAGTGGTACCCGCTACTACACCAGGGATGGGAAAGCCTCTCACTGAGTCTGTTTGACTCACCCCAATGTTACATGTTACAGACACAGGTGGTATAGGCATCGGGAGCGCTTCCACTTCATCTCAGGGAGGCGGACAGACTTAGAGGTCGCACGCATTGTTCACGTGGGTAGTATTGATATATGTATTTTGTCAGGATGTATATGTATATGATTCTTTTGGTATAACATTGTTTTGTACAGCTGGTATATGCTTATATGTATATGTCACACTCTAGAACTGTCGGCTTCATACAGGTTAAAGATTGGTTCGTTGTTGGGAACATAGGTTATGATATGATGAATATCATGTGTATATATATATATGAATGTGACTTCCGCATGTGAATAGGATAGGTCACACGCATTGTGGCGTGTGATCAATATGTTTATTTTATGCAGGTGTGTGATTGAATATATATACTTGACTGTACACAGGAATTCTGCATGTGAATAGGATAGATCACGCGCCCTGAAGCGCGTGGTCAATATGTATATTATATGTACGTGTCATTGATTATGTGTATATGTATAGACTGAAGCGTCGTTGAGCGAGCCGTGGATTGCGTGCTACTTAGGTCATCGGATAGGGATGGCCATATAAATACTATATTGTTTGTATTAGAAATAGGTAGTTATGCATATATAAGGATGTCAATCAGGAATTAGAGGCTTACGGGATAGGAGAAATCCTACCTCCCGTGCTGGTCACGGACGTCCGATAGGGGGTCGTGACATAAGTGGATATACATGAATGCAAAATTACTTAATGTCACGACCCCAAATCGGGAGTACGTGACCGGCACGAGAATAGATTTTTACCTCTAAACTCGTAAGCCTTATCCTGTAAACATGACTATACTACCCTGCTATACAATCAATATATATATATATATATATATATCATATTAGTGGCCACACCTCACTGGCGGCCTAATTAACCTGCAATCCGCAGTTCGCTCAATACCGCTTCAACTCAATCCAGTATATAGATATATTTATCAGCACTTATAATGTAAATATTAATATCATATTGACCGTACGTCTCAATACGTACGATCTATCCTATTCACATGCAGCAAGCACACATAATATATATCAATATCATATTGACCGTACGCCTCAATGTGTACGATCTATCCTATTCACATGCAGAAGTTTATATATATATACATATATCCTAGTTTATCCCCAAACTGGACCCTCTCTTTAAGTACGTGTGAAACCGAAAATTCTAGAGTAGGTATATATTAAAAGCTGTAAATATATATACAGAACTCTTACAACTTTAGAATATGTACAACAAGAGAAATCAAAATAACAAAAAGGTGTCCACCCACGCGAACAAGTGCGTAAGGATGGTCTGAGGTCCGTATCACTATCCGGACGTCGATGCCTGCCCGATCCCTGTATCTGAAACATTGAAGCAGAGGGAGTGAGTCAAACAGACATAGTGAGAAGCTTCCCATCCTCGGCGTAGAGGCGGGTACCACTACAGCTGGGGAAAGGGAAACACCCACAATCACATACGCATGAAAGTCCAGTTTATCACATGTTATATTACGATCAGGCAATATTAATATAACATCAAATCAAAGATAAACCT
Source organism: Senna tora (assembly GCA_014851425.1). Classification (NCBI taxonomy): domain Eukaryota; kingdom Viridiplantae; phylum Streptophyta; class Magnoliopsida; order Fabales; family Fabaceae; genus Senna; species Senna tora. The sequence goes on along the minus strand of CM026261.1, from coordinate 19,446,386 downwards.
ACGGATCATGCTCCTATATCATACTTCTCATAAGCAAACAATCACGTTTTTAACATATAATATGAAAACTGTAAATCACTTAACTGACCCTAGTACCAAGCTAGGGCAATAGCCTCAACGGGCAATTTCTTTTAAATCTTTAACTGACCCTAGTGCCAGGCTAGGGCAATGGCCTCAACGATCAAATCTTTTATGTCTTTTACTTAGTACCAGGCTAGGGCAATGGCCTCAACGGGCAAATCTTTTATGTCTTTTACTGACCCTAGTACCAGGCTAGGGCAATGGCCTCAACGGGCAAATCTTTTATCTCTTTTAAGGACCCTAGTACCAGGCTTGGGCAATGGCCTCAACGGGCAAATGCTTTCTGACTTGTTTCTCTTCCCGAGCCTTCAGTTGAGATTCTGACTCTATCTACCCATTACTATCCTAGACTGACTTTACCTAGGTAGTGTGAACCTCCCTATGACTCACTAATCAATTTATGAGATCGTTTTAATCCTTATGTAATACGCAAACCCTTGATTAGATCATTTCCTAGCTCTAAGGCCTTTCCTAAGTTCAATTACCGTAAAACATCGACGTTCAATAACAACTTCTATACGATTTCTTTGATGAGTTTCTAATTAATAGGGTGAACCGAACCTTGGACTCAATCAACAACTTACCCCTTTGCTTGTACTGTTCGGCGTATTTCATGTCATCACATGGATACCCTTCAGTACCTCTTTACCTGTAGTCAAACACACATATACAAATACTTTCATATATAACAGTTTAGGAACAACAATAGCATGTTAACCACTAAACAATTCTTACAAATAGGCAAGTAGGCAAACCACATATCCACATCCTCAATCAACCCTGTAGGGCAAGGATGGGAAACCCCTCACCTGGACGGCTTCCTTGCGCTAGTCCTAGAGTAACTCCCGCTCCGGACAAGTCGTGGTTTCCTAACGAATGTATTCATGTGGTTAACATCTCAAACTATAAGCAATTCATATGCATATGACATGCTCGTACCTAAAAATGCATCTAGACGTCGCCAAGAACCGAGTTCTTGGTCTTATCCTTCTTCCCTCTCTTCCATGAGAGTCTCAAGTGCTACATACTTGGTTTCGTATAATTATCGCTCACCTTGAATTAATTTTAGAGCCTTGGATTTGAGTTACTAAAACCTCGATATGCTTATAAATTATCCTACTTAAGGTTTCCTAATAATTACGAAGGAATTAAATTGCCATTTTAAATTTTGGACTTTATTGTTCCGCAAGTTTCCAACCTTGAGAAACAAGAAAGTACCTAAAATAATTCTTGATGCTTGATAGCATATTTAGAATTATTCTAGGGTGTTTAAGATTGAAAAGAAGAGGTTTGAAGCTCTCAACGTCACCCTTAAAGTGTATTTGGGAAATCTGAGCAGGGACCCAACACGTTAACGTTAAGGTTCAACCTTAGTAACCTCGGGTCAGCTCTTCACGGGTCTTGTTAAGCTAATATTTCAACAATATAATTTAAATAATTCCAATTCAAGCCTATTTACTCAAATCCAAGCTCAATCCTAATTATCAATAATTTCCTCAATTTATGAATATTTAAAATTTCAACCCCAAATCCTTCTAAATTTGGATTCGGCTAAACCCGAGGGTATAGTCTCGATTCTTACCCCATCTAAGTGTTCAAGAACACTTCCTAGGTCTCAATCTACCCTCGAAACGATTCAATCAAAGGTGAATCGACGAAATCCCTAAAAATGGAGAAATTGAGGGTTTCGAATGAAATTGGGGTTACCAACCTTTGATTCGATTGGTGGAAGGTGTTGGAGACGTCGTACTCGAGCTGCTGTGACTTTTCCGGCGTCGGCTAGCTCTCCCCGGTCACTTTTTCGGCGAACCCCAACCCTTCTTCTTCTTCTTCCTCACGCCTCTCCTCCTCTCTCTCTCTCTTCTTTCTCTCTCTCTCTTTCTTTCTTTCTTTCTTCCTCACGCATCTCTCTCTCTTTATTTCCTTTTTAATTCTTCCTTTCCTTCTTTATTAATAACCCACGGCCCCCTCCAATTTTATTAAAAATAAATATAATAATTATTTAATAAAATAACTAATAATTAAATAATTAAATAAATAAATAAATAATAATAATTGAAAATAAAATAATTAATAATTAAATAAATAATAACTAATATGTATTTTTAATTTATTCCCTTTCCCTATTTAATTCAGTTTTTCAATTTCTTAGGTCCTGAATTAAATCCTAAAAATTATTTTCTACTTCCTTTCTTCCCTTTTATTTTATTTTAAACTTTTAGAAAAAAAAATTCCCGGGTATTACTCTTAAACTCATTCAAGAATAAATATGAAGTCATGCACAGAGCGATGTATATATAATGATAAAAAATTTATCAACAAAATTTGAGAGCACCTGATCAACCGTTTAGTGGGTTGTCGGTCTTCTTGATCTTCATCCTTTTCAGTGGCAGCAAATATTTGCTTGATGCTCTGGCTTGCTTGCTTGTAAATGAACGGATATTGACATCCATGACTGAAGCATGAATAGAACTAAAATGGAACTTGAAATAATATTAATAGGACTCTATTTAGATATTTGATTAGACGTATTGACTAAACAAAAAAAGAGAACACTAAAACAAATTAGTAACTTCTAAATAAATGGTGAAGTAATAAAATCATATCAGTGAAGGAAATAAATAAGCACGATCAAATTCTGGACACTTATATCATTAATACCGAAGCAATGGAAAGTAAAACAAATACAGAGAATAAATTCCCAGATTTCAATAATACTTTACATACTGTTAGCCAAGAATATAAAATACTCAAATAATAGGGGAGATAACTACACAGACAACAACTAATTCTCATTGTTTAAAAAAACAGAGCATGCACAAATTTGAACACAGAAATGACAAAGAAATAATTTGTACAAACCACGGAATAATCCTTGAGAAAGGCCAGCGAATAAACTTGTTGACTATGGTAAATAGCCAATTTCAGAACCAACGATATAAAGTTGAAAAAGCTCTGGTCTTATGATGCGAAAATTCAATATATATCTCCAATAGAAAAAACAAGCATGAAGGATTTTAGCGGCTTCTAAAATTATAAGGTACAAGATAAAACAAAACTCAAATATTAAATTATAATTTGAGAAAGGCGGGAACACAAAATATCAACGCCATTTTTCCTCAGCCACTATACTTTCCATATAAAAATTCTACAATTTAAAATATTAATGTTGATTTAATGTATGATGGTGATATAAAACTATAACAAAGCATTTTCCATATATTTTTATTACATGTTCTAATTTCCAACTTAAATATTTGAGACCTTAAAATTCTTACAGTTAACTAATTGGTATACACACTAAAATAAAGATATAACTTTGGATTTATAAAATTAATGAGCACGTATAAGTAGGGATGATAATCTTATCCGGACCAACGGGTACCAAAAAAATATACCCGCCGGTTCTAGGTCTGGGTATTGAAAAAATCAGTCTGGATACGGGTTTGGGTATTTTTCTGCTTAAAAGTCAGAGTCTGGTGACGGGTAATGGTGTATTCACCCCGGACCGGGACACGGTGATATAATATATATAAAAATACTTCATATAAAAATATATTATATATCATTTAAAATTGTGTGTTTGAATATTGTTTTTCTTAAATTTGGAAACAGTTAAACTTATGAATGTGTGTTCAACAATTGTGATTAAAGTAATTGTGATAAAAGTAGCAAATTTTATAAAACAAAAACCAAATTTTCCGGGGAATGGGACGGGTATCAAATTTCATACCCAGATGGGGACGGGTCCAGGGATTGGAGAAGTAATGATTACCGTGGCTGGGGAAGGGGAATGCATTATCCTACCATGACCCTATTCATTGCCATCACTACGTAGAATGAATAAAAAAAGATGAAGACAATATTAAGCGAGTTCATTGCTTATGTATTTGTTTGTATATCAGACAGGGTATTGTATGAACGTTTATTAGTTAACAACACACCACATCTAATATACCAGGGTAACGTCTTAGCAATGTTGTCCATAACCCAAATTTAATTCCTATTTAAATTGAAATAATAATAACTAAAGTTTAACTATTGTAAAATATAGATAACTGGACAGACTTGTTGAACGTAATTAAAAAAAAAACCTAATAAGGAAATGGCAAGAAAGGAACCATAATAAGGAAATTGCAAGAAAGGAACCACATAACATTTTAAACATCCAGTAACGAAGTAGAGAACTTGAAAACTCTTGAAGCATGCATCGGTATAACATCTAGGTTGAAAATTGCTCTGGAGGTTGTCCAACTATCAGCGACAAACCTACTAAAAGTGAATCCAGCAATATTAAAACAAACTACGTAAGGATTATTATCAACAGAACCAGCTATCGGTGCAGAAACCCAAAAAATTTTCCCATTCATACATAGTGCTTGGGAATTCGAAATATTCAAATGAAATTCTGGAGGGGTTACAACAGTCCATACACGTGTATTACTATTGTAAATAGTTGCTCGAGTAATATTAATATTGTCAGCATCAACCCATATAATTAGAATATATCGAGTAGAAGGGTTGTCTACATAACCAAATGCAACTCTAAAATTTCCTGCATAACACAAAAGACATATGCAATTATCCTGGGTAAAGAATTTGTAAGACCTATAAAAGAATAAAGGAAGACAATTCTTTGAGAACATGGTTTAAATATCCATAAAATTTTGGAAGCCAAATAAATATGTTAAATTGTCAAAGGTAAAGAAAGTGTTCATAACCACACCATTTCCATAAATATTTTATGCATATTAAGCATGTGTCACAACTTAATCAATCAACATTACAAAAATGAAACGTATTAAGTACGAAAATCTAATGGGCTACTTCAAAAACTTATAACATAAATGTAACTTAGAATGAAGAACAACAACAATAATATAATTATTAGGCACTATCATATAAGTATCAGTTATACAATAAATTTGTAGTTCGGGATATGCCATATCGTACTCATTTTAATTTACCTGGCACGGAGGTTATATGAGGAGACAGAACATAACGAACATGTCTTGTAGAAAAGTTGCAAAGAAAAAGGTGAGCAGCACTGTCTGGTATATTATTGATAAAGCATATTATGCCTTGATGTATCCCCAATCACCTCCAGACTTTGTAACTGTTGTAGATGAGGATGAATCATAAACTTCTTTAATAATCTCGTTAGTCCTGTTTGGATGGTCACCAAAAATAGAACTTACTAAATAACCATCATGTTGACTCTGCCAGTGATCAACATGTCTTCTTACAAAATAAGGATCTCTCAACGACCAGCGCCATTGGGTACATACAAGTTTGAGATCCATTAGTTCATAAGCTGACAATCTGACAAGAATCTCAACCATGATGTCGTACGGCAGTCCTGCGTTGTTCTCGAATTCGATTACCATTGAGTACTTATAGAGATTAGCACAAGAAAAACAAATAATAGAATAGAGAATGTCAATAACGAAGGATGTTAGTAAATGAATATATGTTAATCATGTGCTTATGAGTAACTGTGAAGCATAAAAAATGGACTTAGTTATTTTCAGTCGGCCTTTATATTTATAAGAATATGTAAGCTTTCTCAAAAACTTTCCAAAATAACTAATTCAGTTTATTGCTAAAATGTTGGTGAAATGATATTGCCCATTAAGAAGAGATATGATTGACTACTGAAATAAGTAGTTTTTGTGCGTACATATCTTACAAATATTACTTAGATATGGAAAGAAGGTGTCAATCTATATTTATACAAAATTACTGATTTACAAAAAATTCTGTCTAAATCATAGCAAATCTATATAATATACTATACCCAACTACAGTAGCAAAAATTACTTATTCAATGTGTATTTTCATAGTATCGAAATCTGATCTTGCAATATAATCATAATCTATATAATATACTATACCCAACTACAGTAGCAAAAATTACTTATTTAATGTGTATTTTCACAGTACCGAAATCTAATCTTGCTATATAATTCTAATTAAATAATGACGGTTTCTAAAGAACAACTTATTGATTCTTATTATGATTGTCTTTTTAGTAAATCAATAGAATAAGTAAGATAATATCCTTACAAATGCCCTGCAGTACTATGGGGAATTTATAATATAAATATTAATTCTCTTTGGTATATACTTGTAATACCCCGGAAAAATTTCGAGGATTAAAGAATGATTTATTTAAAATTTCGAGGATTTAAGAATGATTTATTCTGGGGCTAGGAATTAAAACCTTAAAAAGAATATAGGAAAAGTATGAAGGTTAAGGGAAACCGGAAGGGAACCGAGAATTCTTCGAAATTTCAAGTAAAATAAAAGGTGAAAGAAAGGAGTAAAATACTTTTTCGAAATTAATTCAGGACCTATGAAATTAGAAACCTAAAATAAATAGGAGTGGGAACTAAATTAAAATAAAATAAAAGGGAAAGAAAAGAAGTAGAAAATAATTTTTAGGATTTAATTCGGGACCTAAGGAATTGGAATCCTGAATTAAGTAGAGAAATGGATTAAATTAAAAATACATATTAGTTATTATTTATTAAATTATTAATTAATTTAATTTTAATTACATTTATTTTTTTATTTATTATTTATATATTTAATTATTATAATTATTATAATTATTATAATTATCTATTATTATTATTATTATTTTAAAAGGGGGGGGGGAGTTGACGTATATATATATAGAAAAAGAAAGAAAAAGTGAGAAAGAAAGAGAGAAAGGTGTGAGAAAGAAAGAAGAAAGAGAGAGAGAGAGAGAGAGAGGGAGCCGAGGAAAAGAGAGGGGAAGAACGAAAGGGAAGAGGAAGGAGAGGGGGAAGGAGGAAATGTTGCCGGAAAACTCGTCGGAAAGAGCCGTTCGACGCCGGCCACGACCACCAGAGCTCGACTCCAACATCTTCCACACCTCCCACCAATCGAATCAAAGGTTGGTAACCCCAATTTCACTCGAAACCCCCGATTTCTTCATTTTTACTCCAGTTCCGTCTCTAAACCGTCTCTAATTATATATTAAAGAACCATGATCAAAGACGGAATAGAGATGGATTAAGTGTATTTCCGTCTCTAAACCGTGTCTAACGATATATTAAAGAACCTTAATCAGAGACGGAATTGAGATGGATTAAGAGCATTTCCGTCGCTAAACCGTCTCTAACGACATATTAAAGCAACTAAATCAGAGACGGAATAGAGATGGATTGAGGACGGTTCCGTCTCTAAACCGTCTCTAAGCATATATTGAAGAAGTTTGATTACAGACGGAATAGAGATGGGATTTTTGGATGGATTAACCGTGGCTAAATTACGTCTCTGAGGTGAAAATAATCTTTTTTATAAAAAACTTTCAAATTGAAATAGATAATAAAATACACAATTAACTAATAAAATTACATAAAATATTAAAACATAAAGTTCACTTTTGAAACACCATCCAAAAGGTTCTAACAGCTATTGAAATGTTATACATCCATCCAAAAGACTATGTTAAAAGTATAAAATCATAAAATATAAGTCAACATTAATGTCATATGCATAATATCAAATCTTTCTACTTGATCATGTTGGCATCCTTAGGAATTGTCGCTTGGTGCACCTTGGTTTCCTTGAAACTTGGAAAATAATTGACCAAACAAACGATCATATTCTGCAAACTTATCATTATAGCCAGCTATCACTTCTTTTTGCTCATCAACTGTTTGTTTCAGACTAGCATTTGCTGCTTCTAAGACTTCAGTTTTCTGTGCCACCCGCTTATCTATCTCCTCTTGGAATAGAGGATGAAACTCACTAGCTTGTGAAGTAGAAGCCCCAGTTGATGAGCTACCAATTTCAGTTGTCGTTGATCCAAGACCAAAAACACGACCCTTCTTATCTTTACCTCCCACCACCTCTAACCAAATTGTTGTCTCTTCATTCAGAGAAATTGTATCATTGGATGCACCATCAACGGGTGGTTGAGAAGATCTAGCTGACTTAATTCTTGTATATTCAGCCTGCAAATTATAAATAATTGACAAATTATAATATATCATGTTCAATACAATTAATCATGATCATAATAAGGATCCACCACTTAACAAAGACTTAACTAAGTACTAAACCAAATGACATACATAAGGCAAGATTTCAATTTAAGTTAACATTCCGCCCAATATAATTTTTTGTCTAAAATCAATGCCCAATCAAAGTATAATATCTCAAATCCTATCAAGCCCAACCACCAAGGGGATATAATTTAGAAGAGATAAGGCCTAGGTTCATTTAAAGAAAGTCCACACCACAAAGAAAACCCAATAGCATATTACATGAAACAAAAAACAAAAAAAAACTTCATTTGAATCAGCCCAAAAAATTCACTTACATAAGCTAAAATAGAAGAAGCCAAAATACTAAACAAGATAGCCATAAATCAAAACAACCCCATGTTTTTAATTAGCCCATAGAACAATGAAACAAGATACCTAAAAATCTAACCAATCGTGACAAACTTTAATGATACCAACATCATTTGAATCAGCCCCAAAATAGTGAAAAAATGTGGCCAAAATACAATGAAATCATCACAAAACTCAATGCCATCAACCCCATTTTAGTCAGCCCAAAAAGTGGCAAAAACATGATGAAATGCATTCAATTAAATAGTTAAATCTAATAGAGATTATACACAAAGTTGATATCAACCCAACAGCCTAGTCTAGGATTTCTCTATTAAGCTCAGTCTAGGTGACCTAGTTTAGCTGACCTAGTTAAGTTTATGTATTCAATGAATCTGACCAATAAAAAAAATTCAGAAACAGTCATGCCAGGAACAAAACTAGTCCAGAAACAGTAACAAAATAAATTTTTCATATAATATGAATTTATATACTTACATATGCATCTGCAGATTTTTGGTCAAGAAATTCACCGTTTTCTTTCCATGTATGAGTGCGCTTAAATAAGTCAAAACAGGTAGGTTCTCTCCCCAATTCTTGCCTCTACCATTATCACAAAATAATGGTTTTTGATCAAATAATTAAAATCCAAAAAATCATTAAATAAACTAACAAATTGCAATGAATTTAATATTTTACCATCCTCCTTTTATGCTCTGTTACAGGAATAGAGCCACAGTTGTGTATAGTGCCACCCTTAGCAGAGGCTCGATTATTTTTGGCTTGCTCTCCTTTTATCTTAAATTCTTCACTGTTCCATATCTCTTTCAATTGATTCAAAACCTCTTCTGGAATCCACAACGGTGGGTCAAGACCTTTCTCCACTCCATGGTGCACACCCTATATCAATCCTCGAAATCGGTGACCAGCCTTTTTATTCCAATTTTTCTTAATATGTCTGTCATGTTGGTTTAGCCATTTGTAGGATTTCTAGATACAAGGGACAAAGTAAAGTAAAAGTGTAAGTGATGAGACAAAATAAATAGTTCAAAGAAGAGTAAATGTATAAGTGATAAAACAAACCACCCATTCCTTATTTACATACCGCCCATTCCTCGAACCACATCTCCTTGACTTGCTGAGGAGTTTTTTTTTCAATTGATATATGGCCCAGTATATTTTTCATGAATGATCATTGTTATCTCCCTGACAACGTCCACTATAGGGTGAAATCTGCACATTCCAATAAGTATTTAAACTCTAAAGCATTGATGACAAATATACTTGAAAAAAAATTAAATAGCATAACTAAATGGAAATTAATACTTACGAATCATCATTGACCGGATAAATCCATGTTTTACCATTTATAGGATCCTTGCCCCAAGGTTGACCACGACATAAATCTTGGGGGACATCTTCAGGTTGGATGGTAGCACCTTGTTCCTCCTCCAGTAGCACATGAGCATTGGATTGAGACGAGGAAGGTGGGGAAATATGAGGTATTGGAGTCATTGTTACACCAGGCATGGTAGGTGAATGAGTTATTAGGTCATTAGATCGTCCCCCACCCCTGGATCGGCCCCCACCTCGATTCGTGCTTCCTCCTCTACCACGGTTAGATCAACCACTAGACATCTATACATGTCATAAAAAGAACAAATGTCATTAGTGAAATATAATATCTAACATTATAAAAGAATTCGAATAGAAATTTCATAGAATTAAAAATCAATTGAATCAGTAAAGCAACCTTCTCATTAATAGGTAAGAAAATTACCTAACGTCAAGGAAGATAGACAGGGCAAGATAAAAAAAGATCACCTTAGCAAAATAAGTCAAATTTAGAGTAAAATGCAAATTGGTTTGATGTGCATAAAATAAGTCAAATATAGAGTAACTTAATAAAATGGTATAATATTCAAATACTTAAACAAAATAAATTTGTGAGTTCTACTACATATTTCCATATATAATAAGACAAATAACTACTCATCTTCTAAGTCATCATCTTCTGCAGAATCATCTTCAGTATCATCTTCAATAAATGCATATTCGTCTTCTTCTTCTTCTTCTTCTTCTTCATTTGAGTCTGAAGCTAGATCAAGTTCATCATTATGTGCACCTTCACGATCAAGTTCATTTTGATTAAGTTCATGATTGATAAATGGCACATCAACTTCTTCAAGTGCACCCTCACGATCACACAGAGTTGGAAGTTCGTCAATGATGGTCTCTGCCGGTACAATTTGTTCTATTTCATCGCTCTGATATGTATCATGGTTAACTTCAATTCTAGGAGCGTTAATTGTGCTCCTCGCTTTTGTTTTAATTACAGCCATCCAATCAACTTTGTCACATCTTGCAGGATAAGGAGCATAATACACTTGAATTGCCTGTTGTGCAAATATAAATGGATCGTATCTGTTGTACCTTCGTGTTCTTTGAATTTCAACAATTCCATTATGGATGTCCATGCCACGACCCAAGGTTGGATCTAACCATTCACAACTGAACAACACTAAACGTTTAGCTGATTTCCCTACAAACTCCAATTGGATGACTTCCTTAAGTATGCCATAGTAGTCACGCTCTGATTGTTCATAATCAGATCCCTTGATGCACACACCACTATTTATAGTGGATTTATGTTGGCCCCATGCTTTTGTATGGAACTTGTACCCATTGACAAAATAAATTGGCCATGTTTGTACAATACTCTTGGGGCCCCACGCAATGGCTGTGAAAAATTCATCACTCACACCATTGTTCGGGTTTAGAACCTATTCAAAAGAAATCATTCAAATATGATATTAAGGTCTAAACTTGGAAGTTTTAAGTAGATTTCTCAATGATAACTTACATATTGTTGAAACCACTTAGGAAACTCATCATACATCTTTTGATTCACCTCAAGATCCGTAATTTGAGGTGAAGACGCCTTCAAATCCTCAACATATAGACTGCACCCATACATTCCATTAATTAATAATGAAAATAATTAAACACATACAGAATGTTGTTTTAAATAGAGTAAAACTTACACTCGAAAAGGTTCCACTTCATCACAATTATCAAGAACATAATTTGTTGCAGCTTTCATTTCATTGTCTTTTAAATAACGAGTCTTACGTTCTCCAGTTGCGCGTCTTGGATAGTTAAAAATGGAGAATGCTTGTTGGATTGAATCACCACCATCATCATTCCTTGGAACCCTTGTTCTTCTTGAGGAGACATGTGACTCAAAATATTGTGAACAGAAATTTGCAGTCTTCTCAATGATGTAAGCCTCGCATATAGAACCTTCGAAACGGGATTTGTTCTTGACATTCTTCTTCAAATTGTGTAGGAACCGAAAAAGAATAATTTTTATTAGTCATATCTACAAATTAACAAATAAGAAAAAGTTTCAGTCATCACCTCTCAAATGGGTACATCCACCGATATTGAACTGGACCACCAACTCTTGCTTCATATGGTAAATGAATTGGTAAGTGTTCCATCGAGTTAAAGAAACCTGGAGGGAAGATCTTTTCCAAGTTGCACATTGTTACAACAATGTTTTTTTTCCAACAATTCTAATCGATCCACTCTCAATGTAGTTGAGCAAATTTCTTTGAAAAATTGACTAAGCTCGGTGAGAGTATTCCAAAGAACTTTTGGTAGAGATTTAAGAGCAATTGGAAGTAAACACTCCTTAAAAACATGACAATCATGACTCTTCATCCCATACAACTTAGCCTCCTTAAGGTCAACACATCGTGCTAAATTAGAAGCATAGCCATCCGGGAGTTTAAGTTTCTTAACCCATTCACATACAGCACGTTTTTTATCCTTACTTAATGCATATTTTGCCTTGGGTTTCAAATGTTTACCATTGTTTTCCACTATCTCCAATTCTCTACGCCGAAAATATTCTTGTATGTCCATCCTAGCTTTTACATTGTCTTTTGTTTTGCCCTTTGTGTCCATCACAGTGTGAAACACATTATCAAATACATTCTTCTCGATGTGCATGACATCTAAGTTGTGTCGATTTAGATTCTTCTTCCAATATGGTAATTCCCAAAATATGCTTTGTATTTTCCAATTGTGTGTCACTCCATACCCATCTATATTGTCTTCACACCCATGCTCAGTAACTTTTGGAACATTATGCACTCTTTCCCAAACTTGGAGTCCATCCAACCGCGGGGGTGGTGTTGATTCTTCACATCTATTCTTTATAAATGAATTT